>JAQIVZ010000125.1:0-106866 GCA_034700945.1 Arrhopalites spinosus
CTAATTTAAATAATCTAACTCACTTAAGAATGAATCAGTTGACCATGAATCCATTCGAACAAAATGTCATTCGAACATAATGCATTCGATAAAAAGACCCAACACAATTCTTACCCCCTCCTCCTCGTCCTCATCCCTGTGCATACCTGCACATGTTCTTTTTCTTTATACAAAGTCAATCTTAATATACACACACACACATACACACAACATAGAGAGAGAGAGAGAGCAACAGATGAGCCAAGACATTTATTCAGTCAAGATCTTGATCCTTTCTTTAACAAAGATGTGCACTTGATTTGGCCCTTGTTCCCTTTTTTCCTATTTTTTCCCCTTGAAAAAATTTATACACTGACCAGAAAGGAAGGGAGGACTGGACAAGAATATCAAACTAAAACAAGAAAACAACTTGTTTCCATCATTTACATACGACTACGACAACATTGGTCCATCTGCCATGATACAAAAGCCAAAACATTATATGTACAAGACATATTGTTATATGTAATAATATACCCCCAAAAAAAAACCAACGGCAAGGTAAAATATTTAATTTATGCAAGCATAAGGGGCTATCCTTCCACTTGTTAAATTGTACAAGTTTTATTCTCGTTATAAAGAAAGAGAGAGAGAAATGAACAATTTAACCCTTAAAAATTTACTACAACCAAAATAATAATATTGGTTTGCATATTTCTATGAATTAATATGAAGGAAGAGACAGAGGGGATACACAATAGAACGAGGAGGAAGTATTTTTCTATCTCTACCTGTACTTGTATCTGTACAAAACCAGAAGGGACCAATGCTATACCAAAAAAAATACAGGAGCAGATCACTCTTAATAATAAGAGAATATAGCTATACATTATAAAAATGAGAGTATATCAACATAAGAAAAAAGTCTTTTTTGGTTCAGGAATAGAGATAGAGAACAAGAAGGGCAACAGCAGGTGCAAATAATGCACAAGACATTAATTTCAAGCCACTAAAAAATCAAGAGCAGGTGGTGGTCTTATATCATCAATATAACCAAAAAAAAGGAACACAGAATATATAGTCAACTTGTTCTCCACCTTCTCTCTCTCTCTCTCTGAAAAGAAGAAAAAAAGGGGAAAAAAGAGAGTCTAGAATTATTTTATGTAGTACAGATAGTTAGTTAGACCTTCATTTTCTCATTATGACCCCAGCGTACTTACCTAACTTTTATTCTCACTTCTTGGACATTCCACAACACAAGCCTCAATCATAGACAAGAAGGCCCTCACAAGAACTCTCTCATTTCTTTCACTTAAAAATATCCTTCCATGTCCTCCTAACGTTCCCAAAAAAACTAAATTTGAAGACACACACACAAAAATATTCCATCAAGTTAATAATAATAATCCCTTTTCTATATGTACAGTGTACATACCTACATTTTAATAATATAAAACATGTAAATTTAATTTATCTCTTTAATACTCTCTCTGTATAAATACATGTATATTTTTTTAACCATTATGAAATACTATTACGATTATATAAAATTGTCCTTGACAAAAAAAAAGAAAAGAAAAATTCATTCCTTCTTCCCTCAAAATTTATGGGAATGTTGGTGTTGTTAAAAATATTTTAATAACATTTTGAATTAATGCATGAACATACACATAAACTCTTTTTTGCAATTAATTTTCTGGTTCCTCTTTTGTTTGGCAGGAGCATTTTTCTCTCTCTCTCTCTCTCTTTTCTTACTTGGGTACATAATAATAGTGGTAATAATAAAAAAAAACCAGGGAAAAAGGGAAAGCACTATACTCCTCCCTCTCCCTCTCTCTCTCTCTTCTGTTGAAAAAAGGTAGAGAGAGAGAGAAATGGTGAGAGTAGAGAAGAGACAAAATTCATACTTTCAATTCACAATTCAATTCATTTGGTTTTATAAAAATCCGGCGCCAGCCGACAAAGAGAAGAAGAGAGAGAGAGAGAGGGGACGAAGACAGTTTCATCTATGCATAAAAAGAAAACACTCAGAGAAGGAAGTTCTTCTTGACAGAAAAGATATATGCTTTCCATTAAAATGAGCAATAAAAGCCAAGGAAAAAAGAAAATTTATTGTGATAAAATTCTCAAATTCCATTTTTCCGTACTGATACATTCATATTTTCAAAAAAACCAAGGAGAAGAAGAAAAAAAGAGTGAGACGGAAGAAAATGTCTTGGTTCCTCGTTATGGTGGAATCATTACATAACATAGCCTCCCTCCTCATTGCTTTTTCATATGGTCAGAAGAAGGGGAACGAGTGTTACAAGTTGCCACTCCGTTTGGACCTCTATAGCCATAGCTAATGGGAGGAATTCAGTGCACATGAATATTACCACAACTACCCTCTCTCTCTCTCTCTTTCTCTCTCTCTCTCTCTCAATGTTCAAGAAATTCATGAGAAATAACATGTCCTCTCTGTTGTACACTCCAAGAGAAACTTTAGTCGAAAAAAGAGAGAGAGACATTATACACATAATCTCTCTTGTACAGATTGTACAATCCCCCCCCTTTATCCTCACTCTTTTCTAACAACTATCAATTTATCAAGGGATCGAAACAGAAATACACAAAAACTTATTTAGTAGTTTTATCCAACCACTCAAAAAGCTGTACATCACCCAGCAAGCCTCCTTCTTCTTTTTCTTTTGATAAATAAGCTCAAGCAGAGAAACCAAGTTTTATCAAGTTAGAAATATGATGTGGTCACATATATATATATATATATAAATATTATTCATGACAATTAAAAAAAAACTTGTCTTCTTCTTTAACTACTTTACAGATTACTACACTGGACATTTTCATCATGTAAAATTTATTACCATTTAATCAAGATTTTTTAAACCATTCTAATTTAATTTAATAAGATTGTCAATCATTTTATTTAAATTTTTTTACCTCTTTTTTGTTTAATCATTTAACAATGTATTAAACTATATGTAATCACAATTTTAAACAGAATATTTTATCCTAATTCTATGGGTTGAAGAAAAGAGAGAGAGAGAGAGAGAGAGAGAGAGGGGGGGGGAGGTGATTTTGATGGAAATTGAAAAGGTATTTAGGTGTAAAGTATGCACGTGCCAAAAAAAAGAGCTCCATTTCCTCAATATTGAAAGCCAAATGGCCGTTTGTTCTCTCTCTCTTTGTCTGTGTGTTAGTGAAGAAATTTCATACTTTTCTCTCTCATAAGACTAGTACACATACTCACACTCTGTACAATACATCAAAGAAATGAAAGCACCCCTTGCCCTACCTCGAAAGAATAAATCACTTTTTGACTGGAACTTTGTAATTCAATACGAAGCAAAGCAAAAAAAAAGATTTGTTATAAATTCCCGATCACACAAAATTTATGAGTTCTCTCTCTCTCTCTCTCTCTCCAATTCTCTATTCTATCGTCGACATTACGCATTTTGTTCTTTCCACGTTTAAGTTTCCTTCTTTCAACTTGATCGCTCTGCGTCGTCCTTGTGGTCCTCTCTCTCTCTCTCTCTCTCTCTTTTACTTTTCTCTTCTTCCTTTTTTTTTACTATAACTCTACAGATGAAAAATTCTAGCTCCAGTTTTTTTTCTCCAGTAGCACATACTACTACATGCTATGCAATGTGGCAAGGAATTTCTCCAAATGCTTGTAACCCCTTTTGTTCCACACCTCCTCCTCTTCCTCTTTGCTATACATTACAAATAAAACCATTTCATTCTCCTCTCTCTCTCTCTCTCTCTCTCTCTCTCATATTAAACCAACTCTCATTCCAATGCAATGTCATTGCATTACTTACACTATGTACCTCCAATCTTGAGTGTCTAGTGCATCTCATCCCATAGAGAGAGATAGATATACTTGTTAAATGTGTGTACTCTGAGATTTTTTGAACAATACAAATTTTAGTACCCTCTCTCTCTCTCTTTTCTAATGCCCTAAATTTCAATTGTACAATCTGAAAATCCAACTATTCTTCTTCTTTCCCAAAAACACCCAAAACCATGACTACTACCTCCTCCTGTTCTGATTAAGCCAAAAACTAAGGCCAAAATGAAAATCAACTTTACTTGTGCACATTTCTCTCTCTCTCCTTGCATTTTATGCAGTACTTTTGTACAAGAGAGAGAGGAACTCATTGTAGAGGAGAATTGGAAAAGTCCAAGTAAAATTTTATGTAATTTCATTGAAAAGGAACACAACACAGAGAATTTGCATTTGAGAGACCCCAGCCAACTATTTAATGAAATGTCTCAATTAATAACGGGGAGGCCTCCAAGATAAAGTCCAGCGGCAGAACATCCAACATTCAACCAAAAGCCATGACTAGATTTGTATCTAAATCAAATTAAATGTGCCCAGTTTCCCTTATTTGTATACATAGAGAGATTGAATGTGTGTGTGTGTGTGCAACGCTTTTTGTCTAGTTTACATTTCTACACAAAACTTTCCAACTCAAACAATTATATCCTTGTTTATCCATCCCTCTAATACTCTTCTCTTTTTTTTTTAAAAAAAAAAAAAATATATATAACCCCCTAGACTAAATTTTTAGTGGCATTTTGCCGACTTTGTTTTCCAAAAATTAACTCCATTGTTTCACATTCCCTACCTATTCACATTACATGTACATACTCAACTAGATATGTGTGGACATAAAGAATATGTACAAAAAAACCAATTGCATCACACGCAAACTTTAAATTCTAATTATTAGAAAGAGGGGCGAAGGGAGGAAGAGGTGGTGGAGGGACCACAGGAAATCGGAAAAACACAAGTCAAACTTTAATTACATTTCTGCTTCCACAATTTTAACCCATAATTCCACAAATCTATTACAAAAAAATTGCGGGTTTCCTTTGTTCATTTTATTTTTAGCCAATATCTCTACACTCAACTCTAGGACGACGTACATAAAAAAAAGTCCATGTAATCTCTATAAATTTAACATCATCTCTCTTATATTATAAAAAAAACTATACATGGCCTACATAAACTTACTCTTACACATAATAGAGAAGATCGTTTCGTTTGCTTAAAATGTTAGTGAAACTTGCTCCCCTTTGATCTTGTGTGTGTGTGTGTAGCCATAGGCAATTTCTTCTAATTGAATATTATCTGAGTTACAATCTTACAAGAAAAATCGATGAGTTGATGTTAAGCGTAAAAATTGTAATTAATTTTTTGAAGAAAAAAATAGAACCAGGCACGTAAATTATATAAGAGAAAAATGTTCATAATAAGCATCATCATTCTTTTTTTAGTCTCAAATTTTTTATATTCTACAATCTTCCATATGTACAGTAGTTTACATACACAAGACAAAGGTAATACAGTCTAAATTCCAACCTGTTCACGGCCATTGTGTCTCACAACATTAGAAGGAAGAGAGCGAGAGAGAGAGAATTTTTTTTCTAGATCATCGTCCTTTACGGTCCTTTGTTCTTCAAAAAAAAACTGTTTAAAAATGGGGGATTACATGCAAAAAAAAAGTTTGGGGGAAATTATCTTTAACATCCTTGCCAAAAAAAAAGTTTGTCTGACACAACTAACAAAGACATTAAAGTTTACAATGGAGACTCGTATCATGTAATTTTTAAAACTAAAATATGTTTTAGTACTTGACACTCAATATTCAAGTAAGAGACTACAGACTACAGCAAAGATAGAGAAATTGTAGAGAAAAAAAAGAATAACAAGTTTTGTTCATTTGACATAAAGAAATTAGAAATAAATTGCCTCTAATATCATCTCCAAGTCAGTTCAATCCGTGAACTAAATTTATAGACTACAAAATATTGGAAGAGGGGGGTATATAACAGAAGCGTGAATAAAACTTTTTTTTTCTTCTTGAGTTATATATAAAAACAATATTACTCAACAATAAAAAAAAAAGGTTCTGTACATAAGTGTATAGAGAGAGAGAAAAAATAGTATATTATATATCGTTCAAGTTCACTCCCAAGTTGATAAAAATGACCGAGGAGGTTACAAGGGGATAAGTTAAGGCCGGCTGTTGTTGAGAAGGCACACGAACCCGACGCAAAGTTTGATGCGTTTCTATCACGGCATGAGCTCGGGCACGTTCTCTCTCTCTCCTATACCCAAAGCAACTTGTGTCTCTCCTACTTGTAACTTGTACAGATATCTCCTTCACACAAAAAAAAATTCTCAAGCCTCAGTCTCAACAACACAAACCACAAAGAATTTTTTTTAGCTCAAGTCTTTCTCCATTTCTTGAACCAAAAGAACCTGTCTATATTTATTTAACGAACTTTTCTCTTTTTATTCTATTTATTTTTTTATATATTTTATATCTGTAAGTACCAATATATTATTTCATATTTTTCATCATATTTTATTCAGACTATTTTCTATTACTATTTAATTGTCTGTACAACAATGTATATTAATATTTATCATGTAATTTTTTTGATGATATCTGATTCTAAAAAATCTATTTCTCCATGTAAATCTAACACTGTACAATATCAAGAGATACACTGTATCAAAAAAAGATAAAGTCCCAATTCAGAGGATATAAAGTGTACCAATTCACTTGACTCTTTAGCGAGCTCAAAGTTTTGGGGGATTCAAGAGAGAGAGAGAGAGAGGCAGGATTTGGAGGATGGCACACTCTTTAACGGTGTGGATGGCTATAGGAAGGGAAAAGACTTTGACCTGGTCTCAGCCTTTGCCAGTGTAAAAAGCCTTCTCTCTACACTCCTTGTAAGTAGTAGTAAAACTTGCGTGTAGCACCTGTTGCTGTGATGGCTCAACTCATCCATTTCCTCCCTGGCCCAGAGATCTTGTATAGATGGGAAAGTCGCCATTCAAAATATCTCCCCCTCCTCCTCCTCTCTTTCATTCTCTCTCTCTTATACAAATCTCTCTCTCTCTATAAGAATGCAAAGGAAAATATGTATATTGTACATAAGTACACAATTTTTTTCTTGTTCTTCTCTTCAACTTGAAAAAAGACACTCAATAAGCACACGCCATTCCATGAAAAATACTCCCCCATTCATGACATGGACCTCTGCCAAAAGTGAAATAATATCTTCCCTATAATACACAGAGATAGTACACAGAGAAGTATCTTCATATAAATTCTTAACCTCCTGTTACTTCTTCCTAAAATATACAGATTGTAGTACAAGGACTCTATGAAGCACCTCATTTAGTACAATTTTGTGTGAGAAATATTTGAAGAAAGGGAATAAACTCAAGTTAACGAGACTTGAAAGGGGATTTTTATTGTTATTCCTCATTGATTCTAACGATACTCTCAACCCTCCATGAAAAATACAAGACGACAAAAGGAAGAATGGGTCAAAATTTAAATTTTCGCAAGAGTAATGTCTCAAAGGGAGACTCCTTGTCAATTTTATAATTATTCACTTTCTGTTCATCACTTAGTCCTGTACACATGCATGTACATACATGTCAACAAAATATTTAAAAATATATTTTACAGACTCAAAGGATTCTTTTACCTGTCTATAGGTAGAGAACTAGAGACTGTATCAATACAATAGAAACCACAAATGACCCTTTCTTTCTCATCTGAAAAAGCCGCAAAAAAAAACATTTCTTGCGGTATTTCCTGACAAAAGTGACAAACAAGCCACCACTGATGTAGTTAGAGACACAAAGGAAGAACAAATTTCCGATAAATCACTGCATCAACCCTCTCCACTTTTGTTCTTTTTTCAAGTCCTCTTTTGTATTTTGTATTGTTAAACCTAAAGGACAAAAACTTTTCTTGTGTCTTTTCTCTCTTCCTAATTTTTGCCCCTCAAAATACCTAAAGTCTCTCTCTCTCTCTCTCTGTGCCATATGCATCGTTAATAGAATTATGTACTCAAAGGTGTGTGTGATACGGCTATGTGTGTATGGCCGTTATGAGGAAATGTCGGTGAAAAAGTTAAACTTTTTGTAAACAAATTAATTCAATTCCTCCCAGCGGTCTCTTTTTGACGCAAGTCCATGTCTCGAACAAGACACATGAACAAATTGTACCCCCCCCCCTGTACAATTATTGTTGAAACAAAGGGATGCCGCCGATAAAGGAATTGAAGGACAAGTCTTCTTCAAATTTTCTTTGATCCTCTTCATCTGTTCCTCACATAGAGAGAGAGTGAGTTTTATTCAGTATTTAACATAATTTGCTAACATGTTGATGGACAATAATAAAATTACAATAGTTTTCCATCAAATTAAGTTACAATGTATGAATCAAAATTCTGTCATTAAAATGTAACTTTTTTTTAATGATAAAGACAATAATAGTCATTTTATTATGTAAGTAGCCAAGAGAGAGAGAAATTTCACAATATTTCGGCATCATCATAGAGACAAAGAAATGAGGTAAAAAAATCATTTTCTCTTTACTTTTAATAGTAATTCACAATTTTTTCTTTATTATACTTTAGAATACTTTCCACAAAGTCAACAAAAAAAATATTTGGTAGACTTTCTACAGAATTACAGTACAAAAATTCTTTTTTTTTGTAAAGAAATAATTGCAATTAAATTTTGTAAAAATGCATATGCATATAGAATGAAGTAAAACACAATCAAAAGATGAAGATGACAAAGACAATGAAATGGCACAATTGTCATACATTTGAGTAATGAAAGTCCTATTTTCAATCATTCTCTTGACTTTGCTTGACATTTTAATGTAAAATTGAATTTAATTGTAGTTAAAAGTAAAGTCTAGATCGAGTCTATGCTCATATATATGTACTTCCCGTATGTGTTGTCAACTTCAAAAAAGTGATACTGAAAAAAAGAGATATATATTTTTTAATGAGCTTGAGAGAGAGAGAACAAGTGTCTGATTGTTGAATTATATCTCTAGTTAAAATTATAGGGAACAAGTCATAGAATTGTAACACACTCACTCCTTATATGAAAAAAATTTATATAACAAAGAATACAAAATACTCCACTTTTTTCTCAATTTCTTGCAACAAGTACACAAAAGACTTTTTTTTAAACATTTCTTTTTCTATAGTTGAAAAAAAAACCTTTAACATCAAAGTAAAATGACTTTACAAAAAAAACATTCCCTTTTCATTTCATTAGTTTTTCTTCACCAACGAAATGACTTTTACCTAACAAATAGTTTGTATTTTTTTACCTTGACCTCATTCCCTTCCCTTTTTCCATACAAAAATTTAATTTGAATGGACAAAAGAGATGTGCTCCTCCTCCTTCTTTTTTGAGTCAATAATTTATAAATAATTTTTACTTTCATTCATATTTAGTTCATTTTTCTTTATCCGTAGATTCTACAATTTTAATTACATTTGAAAAAATAATCAACTTTTTTCCCCCCTCTCTCATCCATCTTTCTTCTTTTTATCTGTCCAAATTAAAAATGGATGGCACTCCAACTTGTAATTTTTTGAACATACGTACTCGTATGTGTTACTACTCAAGTGCGTTTCCAAAATTCTCAAGAGATTTTTTTTGAAAAAAATGAAACTTCATAAATTTTGTAACTTGAAAAAAACCCTCTTTTCATGTACTGAACTTTACCACGACTGTGAGTCGTCACGTTTTCATTCCATACAATTAACAATAAATTGTCCTCAGAATTTTTCTTGTCATGATACAGAGTGTACATTATGACATGGGAAGAATTGTGTATCTATTCCATGTTTTGATTATCTCAAACGTCAACTGCCATCCCTCACCTGTAACTTCATTCACCATCTGACTGAACAGAATAAACTAAAATTAAATTATACAGAGAAAAACAGATCCAGAGAGAGTCCAACGCGTTTCATAATTTTATTATATAAAATTGATCGTGCAGTAATAAAAAAGGAATTTAAATTTTGAATTTTCTTTCCCTTTAGATTAACACATCAAAATAGTTATTATAATGAATCCTGAATATTTAAACCTCTTTGCATTTCTCTCCCAATACTGACCCACACACACAGACACACGCACACACCGGTTTATTATTAATCCGGAAATGTGGACATGATGTTAATCCTTTATGCGTTGAATGGTCACACGGTCAACATTAAGCCAATACAAATGAATATGTACATAAAAAAGTTTCCCACTCACCACAATAGTTTAAAGTTCATTGATTCACCTAACCTAGTACTGTATTAAATGCAATTCACCATCTATATGTATTTTTCAAAAAGCACAAGCTGAGCATCTCACCCCCCCTCCCCCCAAAAAAAATCTCACCCCTTTTAAAAGTTTTGATGTGTGTGTGCATATAAAATATACATATATGTATGTATGAATGTATTAGAATAAAGAGAGTACAAAATGAAGTTGTCAACGTCCAAAGTTGGTCCTTAATCGTATCTAAATTAATGAATAAACGGATTTTATGCAACAAAAGACTCAAAGATTCACTAAACATGAATCACATGGAGAATACATATCCACAAATAATATTCACATCATCTCACTAAACACAAGCTGCTGAGAATTACACAAGAGAGAGAATTTCCAAATATTATAATTTTATAAAATATTCTCCTCTACACATATGCATGAATAGGTATGCTCATTGAATATAAGGCAAATATTTTAAAATGGGATTTAATTGTGACGTCAAAGTTTAAAGGTTTTCAACTTAATCCAATTCAAATTTCCAGTCATAGTAAATCTATGACCATGACAATGAATCAATTTTCTCTCTCTCTCTCTCATACAAATGGAAATTGAATTGAATTTTCGACTATATTTATTAGGTATGCATATAATATATACCTATGTTATAAATTTAATACATTAAAATCTTGACTAAATTAAATAAAATGTACAATGTAACTCTGTGGAAATTCTATCCAATTCAAGTAAAATGGAAAAAAAATAAAATAAAAAGAATATTAAAAACTGTACAATACTCGTAACACAGAATAAAGAATTTATATTCCTTTTAGAAATATATTATTCAAATTTTTGATTTTCAACCTTTACAAGAATAGAAACAAAAGAAAAAAGTAAACTTTTTTTGACTGTGAGAAATCCATAAAATTCATCATTCAAATTAAAATTATATAAAGTAATACAGTCCATAAGTATATTACGAGTACACACAAAATACATTTAAACTAAACTAGAGTTTGAAATTGATACAATAAAATATTTAAAAAATTTGAATCCTTTATATTTAAAAAAAGTGTACAATATTAAATATATTGTCAACTCAAACCATGTTAAATTGTACACTCATTTTCTCATTGTCAAATACTCAAAAAAAGAAGAGAGGAGACCGGGTTTCAATGTGAGCTCTTGAGATGAACAAAAGGTCTCTAATCATCGATTGAATGCAATGCTCTTTTTCCTCTCTCTCTCTCTCTCTCCAGCCACCTTTAAATACAAAACATGCTCTCAATGTGTGTGTGTGTTTAGCCCAGTAAAATGATGCGATGAACCTTTTTTCCCTATAGAGAAATAATGGAGCCCTGTCATTTGAATAATATTTCAATTGCATATTCAACACCAAATTTTTATTTTTTTATAAATCACAACCACTCCACAATCAAGGGAGTCCTATGCACACTTTTCCTTTTTTTAATACAAAAAAAATTATTATTATAATACCCTGAACAAATGTAATAAACCCACCAATACCATCAACGACCACCAATACAATTCAAGTGTGACGGGGTAGCACTGCAAAAAAAGACTATTTTTTACATTACAATAGAAATACAAAACCTACATAATTTTTTTCATCTTTTCAAAAATTAAGTGCTCATTTTTTAAACATTTTTATGTTTGACATGGCAGTACAACTTATATCTATAAAAAACATTTTATTATTGTCTACAAATATTACCATGATTTTGTATGAAAAAAATCAAAGGTAATATTTAAAACTTTAAATAAAATCACACTCTCTCTCTTGTCTTGTACACCACCAGGTATAGTTTAGTGTTACATGGGAAAAAATAGGAAGGTGAATAATAATAATTTACCTCGTACTTCCATAATATTTTATTAGAAAAAAAAGAATTCTTTCTCCACAGAGACCATAGAGATACATATTATATATCTGTATATGTGTAACATAAAATGAAGAAAAGTTTTGGACAAAACTATGGAGATTTTCTTCTCCCTCTCCTACTTTACAATTCTAGAGCAAACAGTCTAAGATGAAGGGGCCGATTGGTTATATATTTAAATTTTATACAATTGTCAATTCACTTTTATATACACAGAAAAAAGCTATGCATCACTCTCAAAAAAAACGTGAATATGTAATTGAACGAGGAAAGAATAATAACTACTTTACACACACACACACATGCCTCAATTTCCATTTACGTAGTAAAAATGACATTGTAGTTGAATTTACATATACTTTTATAAACATTATTTACTCTCATATGTACATTAAATGTCAATATATGACCCAGTACAAAAAATATGAGAGTTCCCGTAAAGTAATCAAAGGGTGCCCTCACCCAGAGTGAAAAGTTTAAACAAAAAGTGGAAAGAAAATGAAAAAAAAAAGTTTTTCTCAAAAAGTAAATAGTACTAAATATTCAAGTGATGATAATAAACAATCTTTTTTTGCTCACAGAGACAGAGAGAGAGAGACAATGAATAGTAGTCACCCCTACTTTTTCGGGAGATGAGTTTCAAATAGAATTTCTTTTTTTTGGTACACATCTCACATCTCAAATTGCATTGACGACTGCCCTTCGTTGACAGGAACATGACCACCAGTAAATAATACAAAAAAATGTCAATTGATCTCCCCCTCTCTCTCTTTATAAACAATTTAAATATCTCTCTCTCTCTGTCTCTGTATGCATGACAGACGTCACTAACAGCCAACCCTAGAATGAATGAGTTTTATAAACTGTGCCTTTGCAATCCATACAATGTACATACGAGTAGATTTATACAAGTTGACCATTAAAATAATGAATAAATAATTTAAATTGCAACTGGGTTGACATACACACAAAAAAAGAAAAATTCTCAATTCTCATCTTTCTCCAACAATTCAACATCATCCCAGCCCAGTCCCACAACTTTGAACAAAAAAAAACTATTTTTAATTTTCCAGTACAGAACAATGTCTCCCCACAAGTAGAATAGAAATTTTTTTATATAATAAATCTATGGATTACACTTGCCACTACATTTCAAAGGGGAAAAGACACAGAGAGAGAGACTTTTTGGGTTTAACATCTCATTTTTTTTTGACCATTCCACATTACAAAGGGGGCAGTTATATGAGCAAGAGAGAGAGAGAGAGAGAAAAAAAGTTGGTTATAAAGAAAATAAATAGAGAGAGGAATGTGTGTACTAATATGATGTATGAAAAAGCAATTTTGGTTCCCTGAGGCACACACACACATGAGTACAAAATCTACAGAAATATGCAGTGCCATACTCGTCCGTAGAACTCTTCATTATATTGACCCGTTGTGGCTGCTTTAAATAAATTCAATGCAATTCTCCATATATACTCCACATACTGTACATAATATAGCCCACACAAAAAAACTCAGTTTTGTACAGTGTACAGACTACACAAGCAAAACCCTTGTGCCGCATAAATACATTACATTTTGAAATCCCCGAATGGTCTTGCCATCCGATTGCAAATGCAAAATTTTACCGATTTCCCAACGGATGGCCATTTTCCTTGAATTACAATTCTCCCACTCTCCCCTCTCCCCAACAAAACCAAAGAATTCAAGTGTAGTACACATACACTTAAGTGTACATGTACATATATAGTCACCAACTACAAATGTACTAAAGGAGAGAAAAAAAAGAATTGAAAAATGACTCTCAACACACATAACAATGGAAAAAATTAAATTTCTTGTACTTAACTACATTATATTACATACAGTTTTACAACAAAAGGTTGGGAGTTTGGGACTGACACAAGAGAAAAATTTGAAAAAGTTTATTACCTCGTTGAGTCAAATTTTATATTTCTAATAAACATGTAGCCTCCCCCCCTCTTCTTCCCCTTCCACAAATTATTTATGCTAGAACGACTAGACATTTTTTACACTACAAAAAAAATAGAAAGAGTTTGATACAAGTTAACCCAAATTTCTAACAAAATGATTATCTTTACCATTTTTTACACAAAATTGTATTATGATATAATATTGACTCTCGGTCATTAGATTTTAAGCTTTTAAAAAAATTCCCACACTCTCACTTTCATCGGCCGAACCAAATCGATGGAGAATAGAATAAGAGGAAGATTAAAATACATATGTTAGTTGTACACTTATATGAGTTACATAGATAAAAAAAATTAGAGTCAATGAAGCGAATCCTAATTGTAAATTTTTTTTTTATCAAATTTGCTTCAATCAAAGCGAGGTAACCTCAACTACATGAATATTCATGTTTCATTACCTCTCTTTCTTTACTAAAGTTAAACTTAATCGCTCTTTCAACCAAAACACATAAAAAAAGCCACTCTTACATGAGTATAGTCCATCTTAAAAAAGTTGTATCTGTACTGTGTAAGAGTATCACATAATAATATAAAAATACATTTTTGAGAGCACTCAAACGCGTCCATTTGCTCAACTTTGAATGACACGTTCCTTGACAACAAACGACATATCATGTCTCAACCAAAAACAGGAAAAAAAAAATATTTTGTGTGTAGGAACCAACAACAAACCACCACCACGAGTATAGGTTCCTTTAGCACAGCATAGAATATTTTAGTCGATTGGATTGACTTTCTCAATTTAAAAGAAGAGAGTCCAATATCAAAATTGTTGAGATGGAGATTCTCTTTCTCTTCCTTATAAAAAAAAGACAAGGGGAAGGAAGGAGGAGGGAATCTTTACCTTTCGGAAAGTACATTAAGTTGAGTTAGGATTAAGGATAAAATAACATAAAGTAAATAGGATACTTTGAGAGGAAGAGTGCCAAAGGAATTTTTACTCATTCAAATACATGGCATGTACACACACACACACACATGACGGGACATGGTTGGGATATGAGACCAGGAGCTGTTTGTTGAGACTCCTCAAACTCCATCTAAAAAATTACACGAGTCCAACTCGTTCCTCTGTCACTACCTTATTATCAACGAAATATAAAACCCCCACACTGTACTCGTTACCTCACTATCTTCATTCTCTCTCTCCTTTTGTACAGTGTACACTGTACACACATACAATAAAAACTGAGTAGTACTGCCACTGCCACACAGCAGAAAAAGATGGTTGAGGTCTTGCAATGATTAAGGGAAAAGAGGGACAGATTTGGAGAGAAGATAGAGATAATGGGCGATATAAACTACTACTGATTCCTCACATGTCCCCCCCCCTCTCTTTTAAACCAAAAAAAAACTGTACAACTTACAATTAGAAGGGTCAGGTTTTTGTCAAGGAATTAAGATTAAGATGTGTACAGTTTTTGTATATATGCATAACTAAAAAAGATGGAAATCAGTCTGTTAGATTTTATATTTAAAAAGTTTATCAAGACTAGTTTGTATGTAAAATGTAGATGTAGACATGAATTTTATATTTAGACCATATTTTTAAGTGCTACCAAAAAAAAGACGTGGGGGTTATAGAAGATGATTAAAAGTTGATGGTAAAAATTCCCCCCCAAAAAAGAGAAGAAGCATTTTAAAATTTTGGAAAGTAAAGAAGCTCAATAGTTGCACGCGATTTTAAGATCATGTCCCTTACCTAGATTCACAGATGATGAGAGAGAGACCACAAGTCAGTTGGTTAGGATGATGCCGCTGGCAGAGAGGAGAAGAATCCCTTTGGATCACAAATCAAAACAAGAGATGAACAAGATAGAGAGAGAGAAGGACCATGATGATGGTGGACTGTATTTGTAGACAAGGCAGGAAGAAGGCAAAAGACTCATTCGGAAGACTGGCATGGGGAGGTTGCGTTGCCGTCAAAAAAAATCTCCAATTACATAGACTCACTTCTGGTGTGGACAAGGACCACCCTGGAATGCCTTGATTTCAACACACTTTCGTGTTTTACCTTCTGGGCTTCATTTTCTCATGAAAATCTGTCAGTCTCTCTCTCTCTCTCTTTTCTTTTTTTGACTCCAAGATTCCAAGTCGAAATCTACAAAGTAGAGAATAAGACAACAAAAAAATAAAAATTGAATTCCATCTTGTAGAAACATTTTATAATTTCATAAATTACATTGAGCATAGAAAATCCATTAAAAAAAAGTCTCTCCCTCTCTCTCTCTCCATGTTTTATTTAAATTTACCACTATCTCTCTTCCAACAACTAAACAAGCACAATGTGAGGTAAATAATTCAATTCAATTTTCTTTTTTAAAACTTGTGTCTCTACATCTACAGTACATACAACGATGTATGTACATGTACATACATCGTTGGAGATACAGATAATAATAACAACTACATTAACGGGGAAAAAAGTACAATACAACTGTACATTTTACATATAACAAATATAATTTACATAATTAAATTCTCTTCTCCTATCAACTGTACCATATTTATATAGGTATACATATATTACAATTCTTTGAAATGAATTTAGTTTATACAAACTACGTACCCACTACAATAGACACAAGATGGACAAGTCAAAAAAAGAAGAAGAAGAATAATATTTGGTGTAATAAAATTTCATAAAATTTAATTTCTTTGTACTATTGATAACTATTCCACCATTTATTTTTCATAAGAGAGAGATACCTATACATTTAAGTTAATCACCTACTTTCCTCCCTTCTTCTCCGCCCCCCCCCCTCTTCTCTTCTTGCTTCTCCTCTTTGCATTTAATTTTAAACCGAGGCTAAATAACGGAAGGAATTTGCAGTCACGAATTTTAAAATGCCACACACAATAGACAATTATCTTTGACAAAAAAAGAGACTCTACCATGTACATGACACGACGAGGAACAAACGACTTTTCTCTCTCTCTCTCTCTCTGACAGAGACCAAGTTTAACTAAGATAGAGATTAATGAGGAATCACGTGATCAACAATTAGAAGCACATTTACAACGTCGAGCCATTGCCTCTGAGACTGAGTCGTGAGAAAAATTTTGTGTTTTTTTTCAACTTCTCTATATAAAAAAGTCCCTCCCTCCCCACACACATACAGAGAGAGAGAGGGGGGGGGAAGAGAGGGGACATGGAGATGTCAAGCATTGCCCTGGAAAACTATCTTTGTAATAATAATTGCAATTTTTTAATGTTCTTTTTATATAGAGATACTACATGCTATGTTTATATAAAGTTATAATGCATAATTTTGGATGCCACCATTATATTTTTGTTCTATGGCTAGAGATAGACAGATGAACATTTATGATAGAGTTTTATATAGTTACATGGGCTATAAAGATAGCACATACACACATACACACACACACACACACACAAGAGTTTTTAGTTGGCCCCTCACTATGTAAAGTTTTCAACAAACCAATCCCTCTCTAAAAAATAGAGGCAAAAATTCTTGACATTATTTTTACTCTTTGCTAACTAACAAGTTTTCCAAATGTGAAAAACTTCTTTAATTATTATAGCCTACAGACTACAGAGAATAATAAGTTGAGAGAGAGAGAGAGAGATCTCAAAGTTTCACTCGTTTTTTTCCCCTTCCTCCTCCCCTCCGTAATTTCAGATGACTCACCATTTTTATCCAGTACACATATTTCCCTTTTACATTAAGGACAGGCCAAGAGAGAAGACACAAAAAAAAGCAAGTTATTTTCTCAAATTTCTCACTCTGATCCGATTTCAAGAGTCTAAAATTTTGTATAATTTAAATCATCTTTTACATCTACTGTAGCATAAAAGAGTGTCGGGTTGGACGTCGGACTTGAAAATATTTTTAGAGGAATTAAAAATCTAACATGATCAATATGATTGTTACAAAAAGAAGTAGTAGTAGAACAGTTAGTGAGTCAAAAAATTCCAAGAATAATTAATTCTCTTAATGATGATTAAGATTCTGAATTAAAAACCACTTTAGTTTCTTCCCTTTTAAAAACACTGCCCCAAAAAAAGTAAATTTCACTCTGTCTCTCAAAGTATTAAATAAACTAATTAGACTAAAAAAGTCTAATTTGAACAAAAAAACTTTTTTTTTTCAATTCTTTCCCTTCAAATGCCAAATACTCTCCCCCTCCTCCCAAAAAAAATATTTTAATAGTTAAAATGTCTACACAGAGAAAATGGTTCTCTCTCTCTCTTATATTGACAAAAATATTTTTTAGTGTGTGTTAATTAGTCTAGAGTCTCCCCTCTCCTCATTCTGTTAATTACTAAGACAAAATTCCATTTCTCATCCTTGTCAACTTTTACAGAGAAAACGAGGAAGAGGGAGAATACACACAAAATAATAATATTCAAGTTTTGCTTAATGCCTATGAAAAATAATAATACAAAAACTAGTTAAATATTCTAGTACTAATATTATTATTTCAATTTACTATAGTACAATATTTAATTACAGACATAACTCAAACCAACAAATTTTTTTTCCAAGTTTTTGTCAAGAAATAACAAGAAAGAAACAACTCAAAATTCAATGTTAGACAATTCCACAAAGACTAACAACAATTTTTTTCCTCTATCTCTCTTCCCCTTTCACATTTTCATCTATATATAGAATCAAGAGATGAAATGAATGAGAAGACAAACGGAAGTGTATCTATAAATGTATACATACATAGGGATCTGTATACAATATATACTCTAGATGGTTAAAATGGATTATGTGTGTTTTTCAAGTAAAAAAAGAGAAAAAAGGCAAGATTCCCATTTTCTTCTTCTTCTTTCACAGACAGAGAGAGAGAGAGGACTAGCCATGAAACGGCACAGTCCATTACGTGTTTTCCAGTTAATAAAATTAATTTTTCAAAGTGACAGTCTTTTTTTTAGACAGAGAGAAAAAATGAGTGTATTTTTTCATGATAAAAATTTCATGAAAACCAGCTACTTGGAATTAGCTATGAGAGAGGAAAAAAAGAGCTAAATGAATTCATATTCCATAGGCCTCTCTCTCTCTCTTATATTCTTCACTTTTGTATATACAAAATGGTCCACAAAAATGCTCCTCCTGTCAGTCTTATGCCAACTTTTTTTTCTTCTACCCTCCTCTTTTAGTCCTAAACCCTCTTATATAATAACCATGTATGTACACGTAGTTATATGATACAAGTGTCCCCCCATTTTGTACATTAACTAATGCCATTTTTTTCTAATTTCTTAATCCTCACTATCTCTCCAAGACACACACACACATGTAAGTGAAACATATAGAGGAGACTGTAACATGGAAACAAGAAAAATGTATTATTTACACACTTGAGCAAGGTGCACATAAGTGTCACCAAGAAAACAAAAGAAAATAAGGCACCGACTTAATAAGCCAACAACTCCCAACAAAAAAAACTTGCCTCTCTCTCTGGCTGTAGTCTTCCCTTATTGGTTATATGATTAGACTTTGTACTTTGTACACATAAACATAAACATGGTAAAACATAACCATATAAATTAGACGCATGTGATGTATTAACTGCCTCTACGTAAATAAGGCCCCGGACTTGACAATATATAAATGTCTTGATAAAAAAAATGTAGAGAGACAAAGTTTATCTCTACCATCTCAACTTCATCTCCCCCCTCCTCCTCCTCATCTACACACACACGTACATACATACTCTCCTTTTTTGTCTCCTCCAGCCACACACACACATGTTTGCTAATGTGAAATGAGAATTTAAGAAGATTGAAAATGTTAAAATTAAATAGCACACTCTCTCTCTCCTTCTCAAGTTGAATGAAATGGGGGAGGAGGAGGGGGGCTAAGAAGAAAGAGAATTTTCATGGAAAAATTTTCAAGCTGATATCTATTAAGATATTTTTTTGTCTCTTGTATTATTTATGGGGTTAATATGTACTCAACTGTGTAGGAGAGAACAAGAGCCAAAGAAATGAATTTTCATAAGGATCTAAGGACAAGAAGAAGAAGAAGAGTAGATGAAAGAGAAGGGAGAAGGGACTGGGGCCAGATAAAACATAAACACATGCATCCCCCTTTCTCTCTTTGGTCATATCTGTTATTTGTATTACATAGAGAAAGTTTATATATAAAAAAAAAGAATACACGTTTTTTTAACAAGAGTAACTTTGTCTATAGTCCTCCCTCTCAAAGTCTTATTGTCTTTCTCCAGTATAAAAAAAAGAGCAAGAAATTTTTTTTTTTGGGGGGTACAATTAGTGTAAAGTAGCCACAATTCATGGCATCATGGTCCACAGGGATTCATCCCTTGCCTTCGTCTCCAACATTGTGTGTATGTACACAGTGAGACTATGAAGGTGCTGGGCAAGACAATTATTTTACATGTTCCTCTCTCTCTCTCTCTCTCTCTGTTATCTGTACATCTTGTTGGAAGGAGAAGAAAAAAAAATATCATTTTCCATAAAATGAAACGCTGTATCTCCCATGAAAGGGAATATTTTATCCCACAAAATGTCTCTTTTAATATGTACCATAATTTTTTCTCTTCTTCTCTCTCTCTCTCTCTCCTTCCTTTCGCATTAGTAAAGAAAACAATTCGGGAGAGAAAAAAGGGAAGAGTGTGCTCTCTGTCTTCCTCTTCAAGTTCCATGTAACGTCCCCTCTCCCCTCTCTTTTTTTACAGAATATATCATAATGCATTATAATGCATAGCATGACAATACTCTGGTTCTCAAAAAACTCCTTTCATCATCATTCTGAACCAACTTGACTGTACAAGTAGAAAATTTACATGTGAAGATGTGTTCTTATAAGAAAGCAACTAGAGATATTACAGAGTCGATATTTAATTTACAATGTACATAAAAGATAGACCCCAACTTTGTATAGAATGTTTTAATTATCAAGCTAACTTTATTTAGTACAGGGTGCTCTTATAATGTGTCTAACCATTTTAAAATCAACTTTTGATAAATTATTATGTTTGAGAATAGCAAAATATTGATAACTTTGACAAATTCTCATGACTTTCACCGTACGTAAGTGAAAGTCACAAACAAAATTTTATGAGTTTTTTCTTTTTAAAAAAATTCTAATTAATTTTTAGCTTAATTCTAGTACAATTTCAATCCACAGCACCCTGTAGACAAAGTCAAAGCCCCTAGAGACAAAGTTATAGAAAAAATATATATATATATGTTTGTCATACTCATAAAGGATAAAAAAAAACTTTTTTCAACATTTTTTTTCCACCAAAGTAAAACAGTTGTGCATACAAATATTACGAGAAAATTAAAAGGTAGAATCCATACAAGTATTATATAACTCACAAGCAAATAGAGGAAACAATAAAGGAAGAAACTTAAAAGGGGAAAAAAATCCACTAGGACCAACACCATCCAAAAAAAACATAATGGTAGCAAAACAAAAACTCTAGTTTGCAATCAGTTTGTCTTCATCTTCCCTCCTCTTACTTTAATATAAGACACTAACAT
This sequence comes from Arrhopalites spinosus, assembly GCA_034700945.1. Lineage (NCBI taxonomy): Eukaryota > Metazoa > Arthropoda > Collembola > Symphypleona > Arrhopalitidae > Arrhopalites > Arrhopalites spinosus. The sequence goes on from JAQIVZ010000125.1 coordinate 21,481, forward strand.
CTCTCTCTCTCTCTCAAAAATTCTCCATGCCAAACATGTAAAAGATGTAAAGGAGGGCACACACACACACTAAGAAAAAGAAAATGAAATTAACTCTCTCCATTTCTATAGGCTGGACGAACTGAGTAGTCTAATATACGACTCTGTATTAAACTTGTCTCTGACAAAAAAAAGAGACTGAAAACAACAACCTAAAATTCAATTTAGTTTGTTTTTTGTATTTTTAACAAAAAATTTGTGGATACTACTACTACACACACATAAGGTACATACCCCCAAAATTTAGCATCTCTTTCCTTCCTCACTACCAGCCATACACCCACTGACACAAAATAAGACAAACAAATTTTATTTATTATTTCCTACTCTCAACCTATTTGTCTTTCAATTACAAGTGTCTATAAAAACAACAAGAAAGCAAGAGAGAGAGAGAGAGAGGGGGGGGCTACTCTTTCTCCAAACTGTCCAAAATGTACAAAGAAACTTAAAAAAAACTACCTTATTTTTTACATACAAAAAAAACATGTTACACAAAGAGAAAAAAAGACGTGTGGGTTGTCAATCTGCAATTTTGTACAATTTTTATATTTGCTCAGCCTACAAATTGGTAAATTTCATCAAGCCCAGTCTGTTTCTTTCCCTCCCCCTCTCTCTCTCTCTTCTCTGTTTCTATTATTTGTAGTAAAAAATACAACTGTACAACAAACAAGAGGAAGAGGAGGAAGAGGAGGAAGAGAAGAGAGAAAAAAATAAAGTAATTTCAAAATTCGTATATAAAAAAGAGGGGAGAAGGGGGGGGGGGGGAATTGTAAAAGAATAAAAAAATATAAAACAGAGAAAGAGAGAGAGAGACCGGGGTGGACTGTATATGAAGACATGTAGAAAAAAAAGCATGCTGCTTTCCCTTCTATTGAAGGAATAGCCTGACTATAATAAATTCTCATCTAAATTCGTACTTCATCTCTCTGGGCTAGAGGGTTTTACTTCTTTCAACCATTTTCATAGAGACCAAAAATTGTACATATGAGAAGGAGAGAGAGAGAGAGAGAGAGAAATGTGTAGTATTTTTTGCATTCTAAAAATCCCCCCCCTCCTCCCCCCATACAAAATGTATATAGTTACATACATATTGTACTAGTGGTGAGGGCTCCTCATCCTCAGCTGCTAAATAATCAAACTCTCTGGCTCTTTCAACATTTTTATGCACACATGTATATTATATTGTACTTTCAAAAGTCTCTCTCTCTCTCTCTCTCTGTCTTTGCATATGCCCCCCGTACAATTTTACATGCAATATGTGACGTGATAAGAGCAAACAATGGCAAATTCAGTGAGGACACACACACACACAAACTAGACTTTCTTCCTCTTATAAAAGAGAAAGACTGTGAATTTGGTAGAGAGGAGAGAGAGGTATAAACCAAAATATGTATACGATTCAACTCTGTTTCCTTCTTCTCCTTCAAGGGCTCATCCAGAAAGAATACGAATGAAGGAGAGAGAGAGGAAGTAAAAAAAAAGCTAGTCATGAGAGAGAAAAAAGTTTATATTCTAAATCAAGGAATATTGATGCAAAGGAAAGAGAAAATAGTGAAATGAAAACAGGGCAAATTTTTTTTTGTCTGGACTCCTATAAAACGTTTGAAGAATAATAAAAAAAAAGAGTAACTCGTTGTATGTGGATGAATGAGAGGTTGGAGGCACATAAAGACTTTTTTTCTCTCTTTTTTTTATATATTATACAGTCTAATATAACCTATTTTTTTATATACATTATACTACATATTATCTCTCTCTCTCTACTAGTAATATTGTACCATGTGTACATGTATGTATAGTCACCAAAGGAAAACAAAAGTAGAGAAAATAAATATTTTGTGAAGCATAAGAAATGAGATGGAATAAAAGGTGAATTTTATGACAAAAAAAAACTTGAATAAACCTTCTTCAAAAAAAATCTCCATCCATACATATTACTCTGTCAATAGGATCCTTAAGGGTTAGTTTATACTTTAGTTTTTTTTCCTATGTGTTAGTATAGGTAAGGAGAAAAAAGTTGTACATGTTATATGTAAAACATTCTCTCTCTTTGCTTTTTTACGTTTTTTTCTTCTTCTTTTTTTCAAGTAAAGAATTTATACTAAATCCACACAGTTTTATACATACAATGATAATAGGTAGAGAGAGAGAAACTTTACATTATTTCCATATCCATCATTTTTACACAAAAAAGAATCTAATATACTTATTTACACATGGTTTAATAAATAAATATTACCTATACAAACGTATCGTATCCTCAAGTTTTGAGTAAAATGGAACAAAATCATTTTTCAAAATATTTAATATTTAACTCTCATTTTATTTTAGAGAGGCACGGCAATCAGAATATATTTTTCGTCAGTCGGGCGTACTCCTCTCATATGCGTCATAATTAATGATGGAAAAGTTGTAATAATAATGGCTATAGAGGTTTGCAAAAAAAAATTCTTTTTATGTGGTTCAATATGCAAAAAGAATAATTTGCATATATACCCAATTTAGTAATATCATACATGTAGATATATCCAATTCTACTCTCTCCCTCTCTCTACGCATCAATGCAAAAAGTGTTTTTTAAAGTTATACTCTCCATCTTGCTTTATTGATATCAAGATGACGAACAATTTTTTTAAAAAAAGGGAAAGAATGTCATACAAGAGTAAAAAAAAGTCTTTTGTTCTACATCGACATCGCGGAGTTTTTTTTTAGTAAAAACTTGACTTGAGCTGATTCTATTTCTTCATCTTTTAACACCCTTCAAAAGTAAAACTCTTTCTATATATTTGTGTATGTACAATTCTATATCCATCATACTTTTTTTTAGTGTTTACTTTAGAGAGAGAGAGAGAAAGTTTGTCATAATTTATTCTTACTTTACTTTTTTGTATAATTTTAGAAAGGATGAAAATGTTGAGAGAAAAAAAACATTTTTTCATAAAATAAAATACAAAAATGTGTTTTATATATTTTTTCCACTAATTTTTAAAACTTTTAATCATTCCTTGTCATCCAAGTTAGTCTTATGGTTAAAAGTTTAATTCCCTTTCTTTTTTTAAAAAAAAAAAAAAAAGAACTTTTTTTTTCTCTTTTCAACAGTTGACAGCTCTTCAAACTAATAAACTATATTTTTATTGATATGATAATGTTGAATATTCAATGTGTCTAAATTTCTCAAAATTTTTATACATAATATATAAAGTGTACACATTACTCTAACGTATTTAATTTGTAAGATAAACAATAGAAAGTAAATATATTATAATATTATATAAACTATAGAGAGAGAGAGAGAGAGAGAGAGGGAGAATGTCCGGAAATTTGCATGCTTTTCTATAGAAATAATGTTTCTCTGTGTTCTTCTCTATTCTATAAATATAATTTGTCCGGAAGATTTACTCTTACTTTCTCTCTCTCTCTCTCTCTCTTTGCAGAGTCTAGAAATGAAGTAGACGTTTTAATAATGTAACCTACAGACATAATATATACACAATTCATTTATCTAGAATAATAATAATAATTTAATGAAACTATAGACTGAGAGAGAGAGAGACTACATATAGAGAGGACAATGTTATGTTTTTGAATCCCTGGGGATTATACACTTTAATTGCTCGTTATTAAATCGAATCAATAGATCATTTTCTTTCTTTTCCGTGTGTACACACACACACTCTCTCTCTTTCTCTGTTAGAAATATTCTCGACATTTTAATTGAAATTCTTGTTCAAAACGACCTCCTCCCTCTTTTCTTCTCTCAAAACTCTCTTGATTATTAACATTGTTATTGTACATTGTACGTACTAAAGAAAGAAAGAGAGAGAGAGAGAGACGGAATGCTCAAAACTGTGTCAACGTTAACTAAAAGGACACACACAAGGAGGAAAGGAGGGAGGGAGAGAGTGATACAAGATTTTGCTCAAAATATTGAAAAGGCTAATGTCAAGATGTTACATATAAGAACTTCATATTATGTAATGTATACATATACCTACTAGTAGATGTGCTATAATTCTACCCAGTCAAATTATGACTGTAAATGGGATGTGCTTCTAATTCTAATCATATCGTTCATCATACATGCATGAATGCATGTACGAGAGAGAGAGAGAGAGAGAAAAAAAAAAGTCTCATATATTACATCATATAAAAAAAGAATTCCCTCTGTCCTTAAATTTCACAAAAAAAACTTATTATGAGTTTGACTACATAAAAGATTTTTTTTTCTCTTAACATGTTACAACATATAAAAAATTATAATATGTAATTATATAAAAAGAATATAATTGTTGCATGCTATAAATTTTGAAACATTTTTTTTTCTAAACTTACTTTCCCTATTTATTGAATCCATGCACATCTGTGATGGATAATTTTCTCTCTTTATTTTTATGTCCCATGTATTTTTCTTCTCTTTCTCCTTCAGACTGTACGAAGAGGAGGAGGAGGAGGGGAAGGTATGTTAAATTTTTTTGTATTAGATCTATAAATATAAAGAATAAAGACTATCAACTATTTTATTTCTTAGTCTCTCTCTCTCTCTTTCATAGTTTGTAAGAGAAAGGACACCCCTCCTTTCTCTTTTTGCATTTGTGATGTTGATCCTGGTTTTGGCCTCTCTCTCTCTCATGCAATATGCATCAGAGAAAAAAAATAGCTTTGAAAATCTATAAGTACTTGTAAAATCTTTCATATATATTTCTCCCTTAGGAATTCCATTATTACGAGAAAGAAATGAACAAATATATACATATATATATTTGCACATTCCGAGAAACTGAAAGACGTCACCCATTATTTATTTTACATGTCCTCCTCTTCTCTCTCTCTCTACACACAGTTTGTATGTATGTACACATTTCATTTCAATTTATACTTGAAAAAAATAATATGTATTCAAAAAAAAGTATATAAACGTTGAATGCAAGGCCTAGGAAATGATCACCCCTCCCTTACTCTCTTTTAAAAAAAGAAGGGGTTTGAGACTATAATAACAATAAAAAATACGAGGAAAAGTTGAAAAGTTTGAAGAGAGAGAGAGAGAAATAGGGAGAAACTTTACTAATCAAGTAAGAAAAAGTCGGCACAAAGTTGTATGTATAATGCATACATACATAAAAAGAAAGAGAGAGAGAGCAATGAGTTACAAAATTGAGATTTGATAATATTAATAGATTTTTTTTTCAAATCTATAATCTACATTCTTTAGCCAACAACTTGATTTTTGTTGAAAGAGACTAGTGCTAGTGTAGAGATTTATTTTTTATTTTTTTTGAAAAAAAAAATAGTTGATATACTTTAAAGACTAAAATAAAAACGATTAAAGCCATGCAAGGTCAAATTCAGACTTTGAAATATTTATACATGCATGTATGTAATGTAATGTACAAATGTATATTATTATAGTCTTGTAGAGTGAACAACTTTTTTTGGGGGGAGGGAAGGAAATGAAAATGATTGAAAAGAATAGTGAATTTGATTTAATGATATGGTTTTGAACCCATTGAGCTTAATTTTATTTACATATGAGATTTATGAGGGGCTATAAAGAGAGAAAGAGAGAGATTCAACAAAAATTGTTTCTAATTTATTACTGCATGAGAAAACATAACGTTTTTCATTCTTCTTCCCTCTTTTTTTTCTTTTCAATTCATTCTTTTGTAGCATTCAATTTTTTTTCTCTCTCTTTTTTTGGAATTGCAGAAAACAAAATTTCTTTTGCCCGAGGTAGTACTATGTAGTACTTTGACTATAGAGCGAAGCGCTGACTCAAATTAAACATTCCTTTGCCTGAGTTTCTATGAATAGTTTGCAATTTGCATTTCTTTCGTTGAATTAGAGCAGACTCGTGTGTATGTGTGTACAAAAATATATAGGGCCTGTAAATACTTTCTCTCTCTCACTCTTGGCCCTTATATAATATGAGACCCTTTTTTCCCTTGTTGTTAAAGAGATGATAAGATAAAGACAAGAGGAGCATAGATCATGTGCGTATGTAACTATGCGAATAAATTTTTGTTGGAATGATCGGAATGACTAATTTTAATCATCGATAATTAAAATTCTGTTATATGCGCAATTTAATCCGAATTTTCCAAAAAGTTTCTTTCCTCAATTCCCTTCAAAATATTTTTTTTCAACCATGGAGGCCTTACGTATCAAATTCTTTTCAGTTCTTTCATAAAAAAGGGGAAAAAATTCATATGAAAACCATAATCATAACATAACATACACGCACATTGTTTTTACACACTGTCGATTATTTTTTTCTGAACATTTTTTCAATCATTTGTAGAGATTTTATACACAAGTATACAAAATATAGGGTACATTGTAATACATAGTAATTGTCACAGTTAAATTTTCTGACTTATAATTACGCTGGACAATGGTTTTTTCTCCAGTAGCCTAAGTATAGTTTACTTGAGTGTACATATTTAAATTGCTTTAACATTCTAAGGGATGACAACTGACATTTATCATATGTTGACGAAAATGCTACAAACATAATTTGTACACACAAATTATAATTAAATTTACAATTAAAAAAGCACAAGAAAATCGCGGTAAAATGTACATTTGAAGCGAAATTATTATATCAAAGATTGGACCGGTTTTACATTTTCCTGTGAGAAAATGGTGAAACAAAATAATTACAATACATACAATAAATTGAGTTTAGTATTAAATGAAGTAATGTTTAGTTTTCCACAAATTATTTAAAGCCATTACACTACATTCATACTTACTTTTAACTATTGTCCTTAGAAAATACTAAAAAAAATACAGACTAACAATCACCTACAAGTTTAAATATGTTTACCAACACACAAAATATTTCCCAATTGTATTTTCTAATTAATTTAACTATGATTAATAGACTTGATAATCTTGTGAAAATTACCTTGTTGTATAATTTTATTCTGTTGAACGTGTCAAAATTAGAAAGAAAACTTTTGTTTTTCTTAGAGACACTTGTTTGTGAGAGTCTTATAAAATGAACTGGGACAAGGGAAACATTAACAGGAGGTGGATTCAATTGTACACGAAATTCACATTAATAATTTAAATAAACTTCACTTTAATACTTCGGATAACTGAAGAAATAAAATAAATATTTAGTTTCTATTCTAAAAACTTATGTGTGCAAATAAATTTCTCTCTTTGCCGATTTTTTGAATTTTGATTTTCCCTCTCAAATACAACGTATTCTCTTTGTTTATTAATTTAAGCATTTACAAAAATTGTACAAATCTAACCTCAACTAACTCAAAAAATGTCAAGTAATAAACCTTTACAAATAAATTATGATAATTAATCGGAAGGAATTAATTTGCAGGCCAACATGAGCTGAATGGAGGTGATTTCTTCAGGATAGACAAACGCTTGAACTCTTATGGAAAGTTTGACATCATTCCCTCGACACAGAACAATGTCCTTGCATGCTGAATCTCTGTAATTTTGAAACATATTTAGTATAATTTAATTTCATAATTAAAAATTAAATTAAGTATACCCCATTAAGGATTGAAATATTTTGTGACTATTCCGTGTATTTCCGTGCCAAGGGTAGCCTTTGAATTCATGCCCACCTTAGAAAATACAAAGAAAAACTGATGATATTATCTCATTAATTTTTCAAAGAAAAATTAATTTAATTAATCAAAAACACTTTACCTGGAATCTTTTTTAGAATGGCAGTATCAAAATATCCAGGCATATTATTTACACCACAAGAAGCTTCCAATTCATATTTTGCAAGTTCTTGCCCAAGAATTTTACCAAGTGAATTGTCCCAATGAGTATGTAAATTATTTTTCTGTTGTGACAAGAATCATTCATGCATTAAATTAAATAACAAAATACTGAAAATACGAAAAATAACAAAGAATTTCACCATTCGAATCTCTGAAATGAGTGTTTTGAGTTGAATTTCAATATCCGTGGCTAGTAAAATTGTATTTGTGGTTGAAGGAAGAAGTTGAGGAGCCATTTCATTAAATTTATTGCTCGATTTTAATGTGCTTTCTGGAATCTTTTTCCATTTTGAAGGATTCGACAATTCCCAGTCAATCATGTCAATCAAATTGGATGTCTAGAATATAACAACAAAAGCTCAAAATTACCTGTCAAAATTAATTTGACATTCATAAAATAAATAAACAACTCACTTGTATATTTGCATAAAATAAATGATGATTATAAAGACAGGACACAGTCTTGAAATTAGTCTTACAATTCTTCAGTCGAATTGCTTTCTCTGACAGTAATTCTGTCGCCCTTAGTGGAGAATGAACGTATCGTGAACCTAAATTTAGAACTTAAATGAGTATTTGCAACATGATTAAATTTAACTGTCATTCACCATTTGTGCTTTCCCAAAATGTAGGTTGATTTTCAGAGTCCAATGTAACAATCCAGACCCAAGGAGAGCCAGCAAATAATGTTCCGATGACCACAAATGCATCCAGTCCAAACCCAAGTAATAAACTGCACAGTAAATTTGCATGGTCTTCTACTCTCTAAATAGTTAAAATCTCAATCAAAATTGCAATGGTCAATTTTCTCTCAACTTAATGTATCAATTTTTCCTCACCCCTGATTTGGCAGTGATAGTTGTTGTGAGAGACTGCCAATGATCACACAGAACTTGTGGTGTAATGGAAGATGAACCATTTTCAAGAATTTTTCCGGGAAAATTAAGTCGGTAAAGGTCATCCTCCGAAGCATTACCCCGGAGGGATATCAATGAGACGAACCAAGCAGCGTGGAATGGAGTGAGTAAAACTCTGTCGGTGGCAATTACTTTTACAAATGTTTGAACTGGCCTGACATTAGATTTTAATTAAATTAGTGCAAATAATTCTTACATTCTAAAATTATAAATTTCAAATAAAAAAATATTCCAAGTAACTAACCGGACCATATTATTTTCATCGTATGAAAATATTTTGACTGGACGTTTACTGTGTTGAGGTCTCATCTCTAAAAAGTCTCGCCACCATTGTTTCACATAAATGAGGAAAAGACGTTCCTTTTCATCAACAATTGATCTCTCAGCATTGATTTGAGCAGCAAAAGTCGCTGGAAATAATATTTCTTGTAATGATGGTAAAATGGTGAGCTTTGTGTTCAAAATCCCAACTGGAAAATTTGACTCTGGTCCTGTAAGTAGAAACCGTGTTAAAAATTTTGGGACTGTTGGCAAAAACTTTTTATTAAAATTTACCAATTCCCATCAGAGAGACTGGAAGTTTTTCAGTGGATTTACTTGACATGAGAATTGATCTCCAATCAAAGTAACAACACGACAATACTTTTCTCTCTTCATTCTCATCTTCTTTCAAAAGTAAGATGCTGAGAGGTTCATAATTTGTCAATAATTGTAGGACGGTTCCATCTGAAAAAAGATTACATTAAAATCTTCATCTCTAATTAAATTAAAATTATATTTTAATTATTAATTAATACCTTCAAAGTATCCAAGATCAACCATAAAAGAGTCTTGAAATTTTGGCTCACATGAACAGGCTATTGGCTTTGTGTAGAATCGTTGTGTCTTGTAACTGACATGAAGAACAAAGTTGGATTTCGCCTCCTTTGGATCATCATTAGAAAATTCAAAGAGCTGGTCTAAAAAATTTCTTCCTTTCAAAAGTTCAATTTTCAGGTAGTATTTTCCATCTGTAATTGGTATTATAATTTAATTTAATTTGAAATATACAATTACAGTGTAATTAATATATATACTCTTACTCAAACGCCCTTTAACACGTGTGTCATGTGGAGTTTCTTGTACTACCTCTGGATTGTTCGTCTTTGAGTTTGACCCATTGGAGACAACTTCATCACCGTCATCACAAGTGAGAAAACTATTGTTAGAATAGGGTTTATCATCTTTCTTCGATAAATCTCCATTTTTCCTTCCCTTATTGTCGTTATTTGTATCTCCATTTGTCTTATCGTCAGCATTTGTAGTCTCTTCAGTCTCATCATCGTCATCCTCATCAATGGCATGCATTTTAGAGGAACTTGTGTCTGGCTCATGATTAAATTTACCCAATTTACTTTGATTTAAATTACTTTCAATGTTTTCCTCCACTAATTCCCTCTCAAAATTATCTGACCACTGAACATTGTCCAAAACCGTTTTCATCAATCCTCTTTTGTACAATTGTTCCACAATTTCATCCGGATCAATTTTACTCGAATCTCCTTTTGCTGCCGCTGTTGAACATACATCTCTCACCATGTGTCTAATTAGGCTATTCACACCTGTCTTGATTTTTAAAAATTATTAAATTTATTATTAATAAATTATAAATAAATTATTAATATGAAAATATGAACGCAAAAATACAACAATAATTACTTTTATTTACCTGTTGAAGACGTGTTCGCAAAGAGTTTTTTATTTGTTCAATATTTTCCTTTTCATTTAATTCCATCTCTTATAAACTCCAACCACCAAAATAATGTACACAAACTGTTGTTATAAAATTACAATTTTCTTCCTGCTGAATTCAATTTGTATTTCATTCGGCTGAAAATAATCGACTGATAATAATCATGTCAATACAAAATGCATTTTCCCAACTTCTCAACGTTAGCAACTGTTGCTAGTAAACAAAGAAGGTGAGAGTGGAATAATCGGCCCCATATTTTACCCATTACTTTTTTTTATAGTCAATGATAGGCTTTGTACTAATCCCGCAGCTGTACCCGTAATTACTGTGAAAATGAGAAAAAACTTTGTACATATTCGACTACTCTGTTTTTATTTATTTCTAGTTTAATATTTTGACTAATTTAAGAGGCTTTTTTAAAATATTTCAAATATTGAAAACTTTAATGAACAACTTGATGCCCCTATGATACATTCTAGCTCGTCTGCGACGAAGACGAAGAAGATGATGAGGATGAATTCCAATTTTATTTTGAGTTTTCCACTGCTCCCCGAAAAATATGAGGAGACTGAGACCACTTCCAAAGAATAGGGCAAGAAATCCAGCATAAAGATTGCCAAATTCCAAAGGTTTCTCCTTGACAGTTTTACGTCGAAATTTAGTATTCATATGAAATAAATCCTTGGCATCATTAGAAGCTTGAGCCAATGCTCGTGATTTAAGAGCCATTTGTTTGATATAATGCTCCAAATAAATACCAGTCAATCCCATCTCAAATTGTAAATAAATATTCTTGTCCAATGGATAAAGCAGGGGAGAATATTTGGGGAGAACCCAAGACGACCCAACGGGTGGGGTGACGTAGTCTGACACATGAAATCGATGACTTATTTTCCAATATCGAACTGCTGACATGTAGTCATAATATGCTCGATAAATTATACAGACAAAATCTTCAGTGAATGTCTAGTAAATACAATTAAATCAAAAAATTAATTATTAATTGACAATTGAATTTTTTTATAATAATTAATTAATTTTACCTTGTCCATACAACTATATTTATCCATCGAAATTTCCATTTTCTCTCCAACCGTTCTTATGTAAGAGACAGGTGATTTTGTAACGAAGAGAAGAGCAACTCCACCAAGGGATTTTAATCCCCATGAATAACTTGAGATGGACAATTCATGGAATGTTGAGGGTGGAGTTAGAATAATGGGACAAGTTAAATAAGAAAATAATTTACTTTTGTAGGCACAAGTTGCCACAATAGTAAAAAGAAACCAAAATAATGAATAGATTCGACATGGCGTTGAAAAATAATTAAATGGAACTCCTTGTTCTAACAATGCTCCAATTGTGATGTAGTAGAGTTGAAGAAATGTAACTTTTATGCTATTTTTATCCACAATCTCCTTCTCATCCTTCTTGACAACTGGACTGGTGTCCGTAGCTGATGATGAAGATGAAGAGACTAAAATGATGGACTCTTGTTTTGGTGTTGATGTTGGTGCATTATTTATGGGTTGGACAATGGGACAAGTTAAAAAGAATTTGTAGGCCAAGACTGTGATTAAAGTTGACATGCAAATACCTAACCATGCTTTAATTTCAAAGGGATAAAAAATGGCTTTCCATTCAAATACTGGAGATGGTTTAGTGGACACGAGGACTAGAAAGCCGTAGAAGGCTGACACTGTGAAATGGACATATTCATGACGATCTGCACTCGGAGCTGCATTTAAGCCAATGTCAGATCTTCCGTACAAGACCTACAAAAATATAGTGATTAATTTTCATCATTTTTGCTAATTTTTATTTTTCAGTCACTTCTCCAATTGTCCCGGTCCAACTGGAATTGGGGAGTCTTGATCCAGTGAGACCACCAGAAGTATTTTCCAAAATAACTGTAAAATTTAGTGCTGATTCTAAACATTTTAAGACTGTTGCTTGCATCCCTTCAATTCGTAGTTTTTTGGTTGATGGTGACGATAATATTCCAACAAATGGTAAAGCCATGGCTGCTGTTACTTTCAATGCCCGTCCTAAAAAATTTAAAAAGTAATTTTGAGCAGTTTTTACCATTAAAATAAAAATCAACAATAATGAGAGACTCATAGATAATTATAATTAATGAATTTAATTAAATGTAAAACGTTAATTACCATACAAATTGGAGGTAACATCAGGAAATATTTCTCGTAAATTTTCTACCTGTGAACTACTCTCAAGTCCAACATTCCCCTCAAGAATTCCATCATATCCATTTTTACAAAAATAACAAAAGTTATTAATTGTAAATCTTAATTTTTGATCTTCATTTTCAGCATTCTGTGTTGTAATCCATGTTTTGTGTTCATAATTTTTGAGAGCTGGATTTAAAGCAAAATCTTGAGTGAAAGATTCATCCTCATTATGAATAAAAATGTAAGATTCGTGAGCCTGGGATTGAAATGAAGGATGAAGAAAAATATTCTTCAATCTTGTTAAATGAACTTGATCATTATCATTGTCTGGGACAAATACGACATAATAAATAATACATTGGGTTTGATGTCGAATGGTATTCCTTCTTTTCTTTGTATTAAAATTTTGGAACATTGTGTTGGCAGTTGAATGAAAAAGATTGACATTTATGATGGACATGAGTTGCCTGTTTAATTAATTACAATTAAAAATAAAAATACAAATAATAATTTTAATTGATAAAAATTACCTTAAATGTTCATCAAATTGAAAGCCACCCTCATGATTATGAATTTGAGTAATGTAACAATGAGGAAGATGTTTAAGAATTAAATCTTGACTAAAAGATTTAATTTCCTTTTTATGACACTCTTTGTTCCATTTAAAATCTAAAGTAGAATTATTATTCTTGTCGAGTACAACTAGTGTAAAGACATTAACAATTAGAAATTGGAGTAGGACAAATTGTCCTAAAACTGTTTTTACTTTTTGCATTTTCTGTCTCTTCTTGAATAAGTCAAGTCTGGGGTTTATGCAGATGAAAAAATTTAGTCTAGTTTTCTTCTTGTACTCAGAATTTGAACTAAAACTTCTTTTCGCCGTAAATTCAGATGTGTCATACATAATGACGTCTTTGATTAAATTATCACACCTGTGTCATATGTGGTTCACATTTGCATATTATAGAGAAAAAGGAGCATAATCAATTTTTTTTGTAATCATGCTTTTAATATCGATTAAATCTCTGATAACATTTTTGTAGAGTTGACATGTGTCCAACACTCTTGGACTTGGAAAATGGGACAATTTAATTGGCCATGAGTCAGTCCACAATTCACAATGTTAGACACATGAGACACCAATTTCATGCTAATTTATTCAACTATTTTGCCAAAAACATTGTTTCAATTGGTGTACGCTTTGTCAGTCACATGCAATGTGAATTAAATGTTAGCTGCATGTCTGTAAGAGAGAATAATTGTGAAAGTGTATAAAATTATCAGGACGATGGAGAGAGAGAGAGACACAATAATTGACACAAACCACAAATCCAAAAAAAATTAAATGCACTTTAATTTTTCATTCCAACTTTGAACTTCTTTCTCTTCACAACAAAATAAATGAGCACCCCTATTATACACATTTTAGGCTAATAGTAAAATAAATAAAAATAAATAATGGGTTAACAAAAATAAAATTCATGTGGAAAAAATGACAAATTAAAACAAATTAATCAGAGTGTATTCTTGATCCGATGGATGATCTGAATTTTGACCTTGACTGTAGAGCATAACGATGACCAATTTTTTTGCAATCATTTTTACTGCAGATCCAGATTCCCCTGTTTTTTGTATTAAAATATTATGTACATGTAATGTAGCCTACATTATGTAGGATACATGGGATAATCAAATTACAATAAAAAAAATAAATATGAACAAAAGGACTTACCGAGTACAATGACAGACATTACATTCGACGCTCTTAATGTCATTTTCTGTGTCACAAGCCTCTGTGAATATAAAATTTTGTTTTAGTACTAAATAATTTTTATATATTTGCTACTGTACATCAAATTGTGTACAAAACAACATGAAATTAGTTGTAAAGTGATACCTATAGTGTCTCCAAATTTAATTTTTGGCCGTGGGGTCGTTGATGGGCATTTGTGATCAGTGCATGACCTATTAAATTTATATTATAGATACCGTAAATCCTGCATAATCTTGATTAAATAAAATTTAACTAAAACTCACCAAGAATTCATGAAGCAAACACAACTATTACAATCCCATTTTCTTGCATCTCCTTCATTACAGTCATCTACTCAAAAAAATGGATACAATTATTTAATATTCCCATAAACAATATTAATTTTTATAATTTTTCTACAATCAAGTATTATTTACCATCAATGTAGGGATTTTCTAAGAGAGTTTCTGTTTTATTCATGAAAGAGCCATCAGAGTAGCTTGCCTTCTCTCTCAATGTGAGGGCAATACAAGATCTTTTTGTACAGGCCCATCTCCCATAAGGAGAACACACGCACAAATTACAGTCAATAGACTTTGTGACGGCTCTATAAAATTAATAAATTGCAATTTATTGTCATTTTCATTAGGGTCTAAGAAACAATAAAAAAAATACTCTCTTACCCGCTACATTCCGGTTTGGGTGTAGTGGTTGAAGTTGTAGAGATGGGAGTTGTCGTCGAAACTTTAACTTGTTGGACACTTTGAGATGAGTTGACATGGACAGCAGTAGTCTCTTGGGGTCTTTTTGTCAATTTGTCAACTTGACTCTGTCCCACATTATTGTTGGTTGGACAGGCTCTCTTGGAACAAAAATAGGCTCCTCCAATACAAATACACATGTTACACGCCTCTTGTCTCACACTCCCCTCTGAACAAGCGTCATCTGACACGGTCACCGTCTCAATAATTGTCTCTGTCTTGTTATTTACCATCGTTGTGGTGGTCGTAGGACTCGTCGTCGTCGAAGTAGTAGTAGTTGTTGTAGTAGTAGGAATGACGACGGGGGTAGTAGTAGTGCTTTGAACATTTTTAACCACATTGGCATTATCCCCTCGTAATGCTATAAATTTAAAAAGAGAAATTAAAAACGACATTAAATAAATAATTATTAACTAAAATTACAGTTGACTCCAAGATGTTCCATTTTTTCAACAGGGAATAAAGTAGTCGTCTCAATTTCAGCTTCTTCAGGGTCATCTGGAGCATTGGTAGTGGTCACAATTTTGGTGTCATGTTGTGCCAGTTCATCTTCGACAGACGTGACCATGAGTGTATTTTCTGTGACATCTAGGAAAATAATGATTTAATATGAAAAAGAATACAAGTTAAATATTTACAATGGAAAGGAATTTGATATAAAAGTATAGTAATTATAATATTTTACTATACCTTGAATGTCTAGAGCTATACGATAGACGGGATTATTCCGGTTTAGTGCGATGACCTCGACAGAGTCATCAGCTTCTATGGAGTCAACCATTGGGTTATTACCAGTGCCAAGATGTTCAAGAACCTTTTTTAGTGACTCTGCCCTTATATCATGACTTTCTTCAGTCACCCCATGTTGCATGAACCGTCCTTTTTTGAATTAAAATAAAACAAGATTTTTAATTACTGTTATGTAATGGAATTAATTTGTTAAAGTAAATAATATTTAGTAGTTTTTGTATATTTTTATAATTCTTTGTGTACCTTCTCCAAGGGGAGAATAATTGAGGACAATGAGAGTAAATATTGTAGAGTATAAAAATGAGGACATTTTTCCAAAGATAGTCAAGAATGTCCAAATTTTTTAATATAAATAAATTTTTGTGAATTGTTTTGAGAACTCAAACTCTGCTGTAGAAGACTACACTCGACGGTACAGAGAGCCGAAATGCAAATGAGGATTTTTCATCTGTCTGAATTCCTAATTCCTAAACTAAGTTAAGGGTATATGATGATCAGAATTATATGATTTTTTTATGATTCAGTTTGATGATCATGATGACGATGATGATCTAGGACTAGTTTTGCAGCATATTAACAACTTTTTTTCCCCTCTCCCTTCCTTCATACATATTTTATAATACAAGTCAATTAAGATAACTTGATTTTCGGGGTTAGTAGGCTAGGCAAGAAACTACCTAGTGTATTGCATGTATTAACTGTGGGAAACATTTTTTATTTCAATTACCATGGTTATAAAATCCTTCCTTTAACAGCTGTTTCAATTGTCAAAATAATCAACATTATTTTAATTCCCCCCTCCCCCCCAATCAACTTCCCATTCCAAATCGAGCCATTCAGCGCCCTCGTCCACCGAGTGTGCACACTAGCAGAGCAGAGAAAAAAAACGAATTTAGTTGAGTTAGGAAAATTAGTTTTAATTATTGTAAGTTAAAAAGGTTCTTTTTCCTGTGCTTCTGCAACAATGGCTTCACGAGGTGGAATGGATACCCAATTGTACGAAACTTTAGGTGTCCATCGGGGAGCTTCTGAAGCAGAAATTAAACGAGTAAGTTGACTTGAAATGTTTGATTTATTAAACATCAATTTTTTTATGATTACATCACAAGTACACACTTTAAAAGCATGGACTTTTTTCTCTCTACAATCCAAAGGTTTTTAACTGTAGTGTAATGGTGTGATGTAACTTGTATTCTGTTTGCTCTGGTCATGTATTTATACTAAATATTTGATGCTCTTTTTAGGCGTATCATCGTCTAGCAAAGGAATTTCATCCTGACAAGAATCCTGCTGCTGGTGATAGGTTCAAAGGTATGAATGAATTATGAACCATTTTTATTTGTTGGTCATCTTTTGTCAAATTTATAAATGAGTCATCAATGTTACAGAGATCTCATATGCTTACGATGTTTTGTCGGACCCAAAGAAAAAAGAAGTCTATGACCGCTTTGGACTCAAAGGTCTTCAAGAAGGTGGTGAAAGCCGGGGAGATTTTTTCGGAGGGTTTGGAGGAGACATGTTTAGTGATCTATTCTCAGGTTGGTTTTCAAGTCACTTTGGTGTCTCATGTTTGATTGTAGTAGCGTGTGGGTTTGTCGTAGTTCATCATTTCATACTGTGTCTTTACAGGTGGCATGTTTTTCGGTGGTGGAGGGGGTGGTGGTGGTCATCGAGGTCCCCGTCATCAACGTAGTGAGGATACGGTTAAAGCTTACAAGTAAGTATATTTGTAATCTTTATTCTATGTCTACATATTTTTTCCACCTGAGAGATCAATATCTAATAAAGACTCTGTTGTGATGAAATAGGGTGACATTAGAAGATTTGTATAACGGAAAATCGACTACGGTTACTTTTGATAGAAAAGCTGTATGCTCAGGTTGTCAAGGGTAAGTGTTGATTGGCGTTATCAAAGAGACAATCCTTTGTATTATTAATAAAGTACGTTACGTAACATGCATACTTTTTTGGTACAGAGTGGGAACTCTTAACTCTAAGGCATCTAAGCCATGTGCAGACTGTAGGGGTTCAGGTGTAAAAATGGTGTATCGTCAACTAGGACCGGGTCTTGTACAACAAATGCATTCGGTGTGTTCGAAATGTACTGGAAATGGAACAATAATCCCTGAAAAAGATCGTTGTAAGACTTGTGTGGGTAAAAAAATCATTCAAGAAACGAAAGAAGTTGAACTTCACATTGACAAAGGTGACTAACATTCATTCCACAACTAATGCATATTCATTAAACTTGATTAACCATACTCACATGTTGTTTTTTTAATCATTTTCAAGGCATGAGTCACGGAATGAAGATTGTCTTGACTGGTGAAGGAGACACTGAGGTACTTACTGACTTTTAAACTTGTCAAAAATAATAAAAATAATATTACATTTTTGTGATGTTTAAATTAAACAGTTTAATGAAATGTGTATAATGTGTGTCTCTTTTTAATCATCGCAGCAACCTGGTTATCATCCTGGTACGTTTGACATTTTTAAAATTATTACTACATTTTATAGATCTTTGAGAGGAGAAATATCTCAAAAATGTAACACCACAATAACAATTTGTTTTTACTAAAATTGTAGGTGATGTCGTCTTTGTTCTTCAACAAGAACCGCACGCTAAATTTGAGAGAAATGGAAACAATCTTATCATGTCTCACACGCTAACTTTAACGGAATCTTTGTGTGGTTTTCAATTCGTCGTTCAACATTTAGATGGACGTTCATTGATTATTTCTAATCCTCCGGGGACAGTTGTGCCTTCAGGTTAGAATTTCGAATATGATATGGCTTTTCAATGAAAAGTTTTCATACTATGTGTGAGACGGTATTCATAATTGTTTCTATTATTCTTTAGATTCTGTAAAAGTTGTAGAAGAAGGAGGGATGCCTTCGTACAAACGTCCCTTTGAAAAGGGAGAACTACTCATTAAATTCAAGGTTGAATTTCCTCAAAATCATTTTACGGATGAAAAAACATTGACGGTAAAAAAAATCTTGACTCTCAAATTCTTATTTCCCAAGGCTTATTCATACTCTTACGTGGATTTACAACAATTAATAACCCAAATGATGTGTTTTTTAATTGTCCATCATACAGTTAATTGAAAAGCTGTTGCCCCGTAGACCACCATTTGTAAAACCAGAGGGAGAGAATGTTGAAGATTGTGACTTAAACGACTATGAAGCAGGTCCAAATAATGCTGCCCAAGACAGCGATGAGGAGGATGATTCCCATGGAGGCCCAAGAGTTGGCTGCGCTCAAAGCTAGTTGGACTAAATTTTAGCAGCAATCAATTTAAGTGTCGTGTTTTCAAGAAATTAAATTACTTAATTCAACGGAAATTTTTCAAAAGAAAAAAGAACATTACATGATTATTAGTGTGACATCATTATAATAATATTACAAAAAAACCAATTCTCTAAAGTACCGAACATGCAGTTACACATACATACAACACCACTTGAAAGACTAACATTTAAAGATTTAATTTGACCAAAATTCTACCGCTCCCTAACTAGTATTGTTGCTGTGCAACTTTTTTCAAAACAACAACACGTTTTTACGAGAAATAGTTCGATAAAATAATAATAAGTAAATACCACCCTGGTATGTAACATACATTTTTTTCTGCTAGTGCGTCTTTGTTTACAAAATAAAAATCCGTGTTTTTTTATATTATTGCATAATATAAAAATTACCCTCCTTCTTATTAATGTTGTTTATAATTGCGTCTTCAGAAATGTCTCTGCGGGAACATTTAATGCTTCGTATATCGCTGCTATATTACATTGTGAGTGCTGTTGTAAATGTCGATCCATCCTCTGCATTTTTTTTATTTAATACCTTAAAACTACAATATTACTTATTTAATAAACAAGTTTCTAACTGTATTATTAAAATATAAAATTATTAGTATTGTCAGACTAGGCATGCAATACGTTATGGATATTCACATTTTATGTTAGATGTACAGTAATTGTAATTATAAATTGAAACAAAAAATTCATTGCCCATAAAATCTGGACATTGACATTTTTAATAAAAAAAACCAACACTTTGAAAAAAAAATCAAATTGGACTCAATTCACTTCAATTCAGAAACCATCATAGTGAACTAATGGAGGAGATGACATCCTTGCTTTTTTGTGGGAAGAGAAAGTGCACATGGAGAATTTTTTGCGTCATTTATTTTCTTTGTACATAAATAATAAATATTTTATAACTAGGACTTGATCATTTGACATTTTTTGGAATCAATTATGGGGTCAATACCACTCAGAGTATTAATACATCCTCGACGACGTCAGTGTACCCTTGGATTGAGAAATTTCCATCTATCAAAAATCCGGTATATCGAAAAAGTGGAAAGTGTAGTTGACGTCGAATGTATTAATAGTGGATCAAAAGATTTGAAGAATCATCCACCAAAGTCGAAAAAAGTTGTCATAAATCCTTGTAATATTCAAATGATCTCTGATGAACTTCACAGTCAATTATTTCCTAACGAACCAAGACAAACGAATTTTGACAAGAAATTAATTAAAAAATGTAAGAAACATTTAGAGTCACATAATCTTTGGGGACAGACAGTAAAACGTAGTGCACCGATTGACATGTCACTTCCTCCGTTGGAGGGTGATAATATAGATAGTCACTTTCGTCATATTGCTCATGAACAAACTCAAGAATACAAAAGTTTCTTAGAAGATATCTTGAAAAAGGGAATTCCTACACGGCCAGAAAAATGGGTTCTTCAAGTAAGTTTTTCTTATTGACTTTGTCTTAATTTTGTGTACCTGGTACTTTATTTATATTGAAATGAATCTTAAAATGTAAACAAAAAATCATTGCAGGAGGGTTGGACAAAGTACGCACCAAATGAGGATCCCGTAAGTGTTCCATTTCCTGAAGGAGATTGCTTTGTTTTTGACATTGAAGTTTGTCAAGCTACTGGACAAGTTCCTACTTTAGCGGCTGCAGTTTCAACAGAAGCATGGTACTTAAATAAAATTATATAACATTCTTTAATTTGTTATCATTCCTTCATCGTGTTATATTTCTAGGTATGCTTGGTGTTCTTCCCTCATAGTCTCTGGATCTGATCGAAATCCTCAAGATCCTATTACTATTGATGAATTAATTCCATTTGAAACGCATAAAGGTTGGTTTTTTTCTAACGTAGAAGACGAACTGAACGAATGAAATTGAATATAATACAGATACAGATTGTTAATCATTTGCTTTGTACAGATGAAAATACAGAAGGTAAAACCTGGAGGCCAAAACTTATTGTTGGTCATAATGTCGCATATGATCGAGCCCGAATCAAAGAGCAATATTTTCTTGAAGTAAACTACATTCTTTTATACTGTATTGCATATAGATAGTTATGTATGAATATATTTTATTTGAATCTTCTTTTTTCTAGGAGACTAAAACTAGATTTTTGGATACCATGTCTATGCACATAGCAATTAGCGGAATAAGTAAGTGACAACGACACACACAGTGTACTTTTTACAAAATTAAAGCTAAGTTGTAGCTTATTTTATTCTAAACATATTTTCTACCCTTTCTAACTTTTGTCGTTATTTTTTTTATTTTTGTAGCTAGTTATCAAAGAGCTCTAAAATTAACAATGAAGAGTAGAATGAACGCTCAACCTTCAGTAAAACCAAATGAAGACTTTACTGACCTTGGAGACTTCGATTGGAATGAAACAAGTTCACTGAATAACTTAAAAGATGTGTACAGTGTAAGTCAGAGCTGGAGACTTGTCATCATCATTTGATTTGTACTCATTTAGAGTAATAATATTCAATAAATATTCATATTTTTGTAGCTTTATTGTCAAGGTCCAGAGTTAAAGAAAGAAGACCGTAATATCTTTGTGACTGGCCAAATATCAGACATTGTGTCTGACTTTCAGAAGTTAATGACTTACTGTGCACGGGATGTAGAGGCTACATCTAAAATCTTAAATAAAATGCTCCCACTATTTTTCAAACGGTAAGTACCTTAAATTAAGAATTTTTTTCTCTTCGACAATATTCAAGTATTTTTATATGAATTTTTCCTCTCTGATGATGTTGATAGATTTCCTCATCCTGTAACTTTTGCTGGAACACTAGAAATGGGCATATCTTATTTACCTATAAACACAAATTGGAATCGTTACATAAATCAATCAGAAGAGAGTTTTCGAAGTTTGGAGAAAGAAGTTAAAGGCGTGTTAATGCAGAAAGCAAATGATGCTCTAAAACTTCTTGAAGATGAAAAGTAAAACACTTTCACAGTTCAATCTAAAGCTGTGCCCTTGATTATTGTAGATTAAATGAGCCTACCTACTTTATTATCGATATTATAACTTTTAATTTTATTTTGCTACTCGTAACTTAGATACAAAAGCGATCCATGGTTATGGGACTTAGATTGGAAAATGTCAAAAGTAAGGCCAAGGAAGCCAGCAGAGCCGAAGGAACCAAAAAAGGCTAAGGGAGCGAAAAGAGATTCTTCGATAGTCAAGAAAGAACCTCCATTAGCGTATCCCGCATGGTACAAGAAGTTATTTTACAGTGTAAGAACAATAGACTACGAAATTTTATTATTGATTTCAATTTTATTCTAATCTTTGACACTTCAATTTTCGCATTTTGTAGCCTTCTGATAAAGATTATCAACCTGGTCCTGCTAAAATTAGTACATCCACGAGAACAGTACCAAAATTACTTCGACTTTGTTGGTTTGGATTTCCTCTTCATTATGCTGATAAAGGTGGTTGGGGCTTTTTAGTGAAAAAGATAAACTCAAAAAAGGAGGATAAGGCCAAAAAGTTTAAGGAGGAGGATGGAGTTTTTGCCTATAATAATGGCTTTGATAAAAATGGAGACTTTATCAATTTCTTAGACGACCAAGGAGAAGAAGATTTGACAACTACTTGCGAAGAGGCTTCTGAAGAGTCCTCAAAATTTCCTTACAAGTACTTACTCATTTTATTTACTTTTACGATTACTTAAATTGTTTGAGTAGAATTATTTTTACACTCTACACTTTTTCATTGTTGATTACTTTTCTTTTCCTTTACACCAGTCAATGGGAAGAAATTTGGGAGAAAAATAAGGCTAGACTGATAAAAGAATATCCCATTTGTGGTTCTGCTACTAATGTCAATGTGATCGGGGACCATGTCAAAAATAATAAGGAAGATACTGCCCAAGAATTGAAAGATTTCATGAAGGGATTAGATGCCTTAACCACCTTGGGACTGTAAGTTTCATAGATATGTTGTTGTAAAATTGAGATTTATCTACGATGGTGTGGTATGGTGATGTGATATATTTGACATAATTTTTTGTCAGCCGAGCCACTACAGTCAAAAAAGACAGAAGCGTTGGTCCAGTTATTTCTCCTCATCCACAATGTGAATTTCGTCCTTTACCTCACAAAGTAAGTTATTGTGTGTCGACGTGTACGAACCCATTTGTATTGGCTAACCTTTAAGTATTTTAATATTTACAATTTATTTATATGAACATTTCTAGGACGGTGGAAATTATCGAGTGGGAAATCCTTTGGCAAAAGATTTTTTGAATAAAATAGAAGATAATATTCTTTCGTCTGCAACGGGTGACGATGTGGCCAATAAAGTTGTCATGTAAGTTTTGTCTTTACACAGCGTTCTAAAACAATGTACATTATGCATTATAATGAACACCTGTACACTAATTTTTATTTCTAGTGTCACTAAAATGCTTTCATATTGGAGAAATAATCGAGATAGAATAATGGGACAAATTGCTGTTTGGTTGAAAAAACCAAAAAACTCTGAACAGGATGATACAGAAAACTCACCTTTTGAATTGGGAGCAATAGTTCCAATGGTATAATAAATAACATTTTTAATACAATAAATTGTGGTATAAAATTGATTAAATAAGTTGTCATTTCACTTAATTTCAGGTTGCCGTCTCTGGAACTTTGACACGACGAGCTGTAGAGCCAACTTGGATGACTGCTTCTAATGCTTACGTAGATCGTGTAGGTTCAGAACTTAAAGGCATGATACAGGCTCCTCCGGATTATTATTTTGTTGGTGCAGACGTAGACTCTCAGGAGCTTTGGATTGCCTCTGTCATTGGCGATGCTCAATTTGCTGGTTTTCATGGGTCAACAGCTCTTGGTTGGATGACTCTGCAAGTAAGTGTCCAGTCAATAAAATTATCTCAATTATGTAATGTCTCTAAATAATGTTTTTTTTCTGGGGTAGTAGTGACAAATTTTTAATTTTTAATTGAATTCATTTCATGTTTTTTTGCCCCAAAGGGAAATAAAATTGCTGGTACAGACATGCATTCTAAAACAGCTTCCTTAATTGGGATTGATCGTGATCAAGCAAAAGTTTTGAATTATGGAAGAATTTATGGGGCCGGTGTCAATTTTGCTGAGAGATTATTGATGCAATTTAATCACCATTTGACAAGTTCAGATGCAAGAACGAAAGCTAGGGAACTGTATAAAACAACCAAGGTGAAAATAAAATTATTTTGTCTTATAGTCTAAAATCAAGATTAGTAATTAGGAATTATGAGTACTTTGTTTTATGTATTTTAGGGGGAAAAGAAATATTTACTTAACGACGAGGGTCGAGAAGCAGCCGAGACAATGGAAAAATTTGTAAATAAAGTTCAAGAACCCTTTTCAAGACAAGAGATGAAATCTTTTATAAGTACACTACAATGTAATCCACGGGTAAAAAAACGTTTTTTTTTTTTAAAATAAATATATATATTATGTCAATGTGTCATTCATTATGAAAATTATAAAGTTGTTGAGTGTGAAAAATAAAATGTGATTAATATGATTATTTTATTATAATATGTAGGACCTGATGGAGTATGTTGACAAAATTGTTTGGGATGGTGGCACGGAATCTCACATGTTCAATCGTAAGAAACTTATTATTTTTTCATTTTTGTATTAATAAAGTTTCTTACTAATTGTATTGTTGATTTCTCAGGTTTAGAAGAAATAGCTCAACAAGATTGTCCCAGCACTCCAATTCTTCACTGTAACATTAGTAGATCTTTGGTTCCATCAGCTGTTCAAAATGATGTAAAAACTTATTGACTCTGAAATAATTTCACATAATTAGTTTATGTTTAAACGGTAATATTTTGTTTGTTGAATTTTTTGCAGTTCATGATGAGCCGTGTTAATTGGGTAGTTCAAAGCTCTGCAGTCGACTACCTTCATATAATGTTAACTTGTATGAAATGGTTGTTTCAAAAATATAATATTAAGGGCAGATTTTCAATAAGTGTTCATGACGAGGTACGATTTCTAGTCAAGTCAGAAGATCGTTATAGAGCAGCATTGGCTCTTCAGATTACAAATATTTTTACCAGAGCACTGTGCTCTCATCAACTAGGTGAGTAAAGGACATGGGTGGATGCTGGATTTATGTAGTAAAATCTCTTTCAGTTTTTTTGAGCTGAAAAGAGGTCAAAGAAGGGAATTATTTTGAAAGTGTATTCGTTGTGGAGCATCTTTCCACCAATTTTCAGTTCAAAAAAACTGAAAGGTTGCTATTTATGTACTTAAACATGTACTCAATTTTTGCTTTTTAATTTCAACTAGGAATGTATGATCTTCCACAGGTAAATTGAGTCAAATTATGTGCATTTTTACATTTTCAGTTCAAAGTATCACAGTAAGGACAGGGAATAAATAATAACCCATTTTATAATTTGATGTAGTCTGTGGCATTCTTCAGTTGCGTGGATATTGACAAAGTACTGAGGAAAGAAGTCACTCAAGACGGCAAAACACCATCAAATCCAAATGGTCTTTGGAAGGGCTATGGAATCCCTCAAGGTATAATTAGTCGTATACTTAGTAGTATATTCTTTTAAACAAAAGTTTTAATATTTAAAAAAACTCTTTTCATTTATGTTTGTAGGAGAGGCCCTAGATATTTATGATTTACTTAACAAGACGGAAGGCAAGTTGAGTGCCAATCAAGAAGATAATTAATGTGCTCTCCACATTTTTCCTTTTAGACTGAAGTAAAAGTTATGAACAATGCATAAAATGTGTAGTATTAAATTTGTATATGTGGTATATTTTATTTTAAAAATACAATCCTTTTAATTTTCACTCATGTGCACCACTGGTGACCTTACAAGAGATTATTTACGTCAAAAGGTGTTGACCTCAGAAATTACAAAATTTTGTAAATGAATTTCTTATTCTTATAAAGTGTCTACGAGCGTACCTTCAAGTTGTGATTTTTCTGTATTAAAAAAAACATGACAACCTGTTTATTTCTTTGTAGTGACTTTAAAATTTTTATTTAATCATTTTTTTATAATGGCAACAAAAGCAAGTCAAGCATTCATTAGCGTGTAGATTTGTAGATAATGGAGTAGAATATATAACATTCGTACCCACTAGCCCTCAGACAAATAAACACTGGTAAATTTTGATTTATATATAATAATTGACAATTAGTCAGACCATGTGCTGTTTTGCCAACGTCAACATTGCATCAAATATAGTACAATAGTCAGATAATGTGTATTTATGTATTACAGAGAGATTACAGTTGTTTGTCAAGTCTCATTAGTCTAAATGTTTGGTATCATTTAGGATGATGAAATCTATCACACGTTGATTGGATCCATTACTCGAGCCAATGGTAAACTTGGAAAGTGCCGTATTTCTGGGAATACGCAAAGAACTTGATTCATCAAAATTTTTCAATTTGTAAGTTCCACTATGAGATAGTAGAAATCTCATCAAAGCTACAATTAGGCCACCATGGGTGACAATCAAAATGTTCTCCATGGAATCGTCAATTTCTTTTTGGTCCACCAACTTACACAGATCCTATAAAAACATGTACACAATTCCGTATTATTACAAGATGTATGCTAGTACTATTCACAGTGTACATATTAACATGAAAATTCTAAAATGTAGCTCATTTTATCCAAACATTGAACTTACTTCAAAAAATTTTTTAACTCTATCTTGAACATCAGCAAACGCTTCAGCCCCAACTGGGGTGTAGCTATGAAAGGCAATACCCTTTTTTCTGGCCTCTTCGTGAATATCTGGAACATTTTTTCCCTCGGCTTCCCCAAAGCCCTATAATTTGTATAAAACATTAATTAGCTTGTATGTAAGTTTATTAATTTTCAAATTTTTTGTATGAAATAATAATTTTAATTAATACCCTCTCGCAAAGGCGCTTGTCCATCACCAAATTAACTGAATTACCTATAATTCAAATAAATTAACAAACCAAAGAGTCAATTTAGTCACCAGGTGTTCTGATATGTACTAAAATTAAAATTAAAAAATATTCTAGTTTCCTTTACCAGAATGCTCAAGTACTAAATTTGCTGTGTGATATGCTCGCTGAAGATTAGAGGCATAGGCCCCGGTAAACTTCTCTTGCGTAGCCAGATATGTGCCCAATTTGATGGCCTGTTAATAATTACCAGAATGTTATTCACACATCAAAATTTAAAATTTGACATCATTAATTGTCAATGACAAGTACCTGTGCTATTCCTATCTCAGAAAGTGGAGTATCAGTGTGCCCTAAATGAGTAAAAAAAAAAAGGTTTAATTTAGTGAATTTTAAAGTGGCATATTTTCATGAAATATATAATTTGATTTTATATAACTACCTTGCAGCAGACGCTTGGCATTCATTGGTGTTTCTCCACTATTAAAATTTAGAAAGTTAAATTGTACAACAATATTGTGGTAGTGTACTTTTTTTAAAGCATACGAGTAAAATACTTACTGTCTAACAAGAGTCACGGTGAACTGACGGTTCATGATGTAGCACTGTAATACCCGTGAAAGCTTCAGTTTATCCCCCTTTTCGAATGTAGCTTATTTATTGAAAAATAGGAAGAAACTGTACCTATTGCAGAATAATGTCAATTGAAGATTGCAACTACTTATTTAAAACACAATCTCCATCAAAGTTCGAACCGTAAATCAAGAATGAGACACAAATTCTTTACTCCTCTATCATGAAAAGATCTTTGTACTGAGACTGGCTAATTAAAACTGTAATAAATTCACAATGATACTCTTTGGTAGGTAGGTCGGTATTGGAATCATTCAAATACAGAATATTCCAAATGGAACATTTTTCATTTATTATCACTGTACTCCATTGGCTATACACATATAGTAGGTAGATTAATTTTATTTAGCCCATTTAGCCCAGTTGAAGATAAAACTTTGACTAAAAGCACCACCAATGGCATAAGATTACCTATATCAATATGCCTAGCTCCCTACACACAGGTACACTGTAATGAACACTAGTCAATTAAACACTTCTATAGTGTTAGTTGTATACATTTAATTATTTTTAAAAATTAAAATGGAATCAGTTAAATTAAATTAATATCAACTCGGTGGTTCAGTCAACTTTGGCAATTTAACATTTTCGTGCTTCACATATGAGAGAAAGCAGGTCCAAAGGAACGAAAATACGCCAGTAAATAAGACGCGATTTCTTTCAGGGATATACGCAAAGTTGATTGTTTGTACCACCGGCCAAAAACAAATTGCGGTCTGTAACGCAAATTAAATACAATATTAAATTACTATAAACATACAAGAAGAGCTCAAATTCTAATTAACAGTACAAATACATATAAATAACTCAAAGTACCTTCCAAGTTGGAAAAACTGGATGAAAAGAAACAAAAAAAAAACATCTTAAAATGTTTCCACATTGAAATTGAATTACTTAAAAGGCGATTTGACCTTACATTTTTGACTCAATTCTGTCGACACATGATCCCAGGATCTTCCTTCCATGATTGCTAGTCTATTACAGCAGAATGAAAAAATTAACAATTATAATTTATACAAATTTATAATTACATGCAAAAACTTTTGTCCAGTACAATTACCCCACAAGAAATGAAGTTAATGCAAATGGGCCGTAAGAAAACTGTTCAATTGCAGCCTGTCAAATAAAAATTATGAGGTCACATCATTGAAAGTGATAAATAATTTAAATAAATAAAAATTTTGTCAGAATACTTACCTTTTTCATTCCAATTAAAATGGATGGTGGCCCTTGTATTAATTTTGAAGAAAATTTGACCCATACGTATAAAGTGGGTGCAGTGAAAAATGTACCAAATAAAGTAAATCGTACAATTTGTTTAACGTCCAGAGTTTCTTTTCCAGAAAAAACCTGTTCAGTGATATTAGCTACTGGCCAGAGAGTACTGTACAATATCATTCCTCGGGTTATTGGATATTTCCGAGTGATTCCCTTAATGACTTCTAAAGCCATGACTATTTATTTAATATTTAATTAATTTCACAGCCTAAATGGTTTAGGCCCTAAACTTAGGCTAAACTTTTCCCTGGCGTAATTTATTGTTATTTGCACATGATTACAATATTGATTCTAAAAATAACCCCTTTTATAGTCGTGATTGTAGGGGAAAAATCAAGACAAGGACTTGCAAGTCATTTTTCAAAATTTTGACTCATAACAAGTCACTTGTTGAATTTTGGAAATTTTATGGAAAATTCTGAGGAATTTTTAAAATAGGGAAATGCGGGTCTACTTTCCGAGGGTGACTTGAGACCTTACATATCCTTGATGAATTAAAATTCTTTATAAAACCGAAGTTTTAATTATCACAGTTAATGTGTGTACGTTGAGTCAATTGACTCTCAAGTAATGAAGATCGTAGTTTTCTTAACTTGTGTCTCATCCTTGATTGGTACAGTTAATTTAACAAATGTAAATAATATTGATTTACCTGCAGAATTTTTCCCGTTTTATTTCTCTCAAAATCCTCTTACGGAGCGCGAGTGTTTTGAAGATTTGGCCTGTCCGCACAAGGTACGATTAAAAGTACAATAAAGTTAATGATTTATTTTAATGGCAACTATATGACCTAAGTAGGCATCAATGAAAAATTTAATGACTAAAAATGTGATTGATTTCATAGGCTCATCTCAACAAAAATGTTTGCTGGGGGTATGAGGAGAATTGCGATCTCCAGGTATTCTTTCACTGAGATTTATTACCAATGTCACATTAGGAAAATGTAATAATTAACTAGAATATTTAACTAATTTTTCCCATTTGTACACAGCCAAATTCCTACTCACATCCAGTTTGTGATCAAGATCATAAAGGATGGGTAAAAAGTAAATCAGAACAAGTTGCCACTTTCTACAAACAGGGTGATTTTGGATTCATAAAGGAAGTCAGAAACTCATTCACTTTACTATGTGAACCAACGTACAGGGTTAGCTATTTAAAACCTTTATTTAATTGTCAGTGACATTAATTGGAGTATTTTTCTTTATAGGAGGACTCGTCCTTGGAATGCTCAGAAAGTATGACTTTCTGTAGGGGAAGGAATTTGATGATAGACTTTAGAGATTTAGAATCTAGAGAGAAACCAGTCATGTACGACATGGATGTACTCAAACATGGTCAAATTGGAGGTTTTTGTAAATTAAATGCCGATAGATTTAAGTCAACCTTTGGCCCTGTTAGCTCTTTACAATCATGGACACCAGAGCTTCAACATTTTACAGAACTCCCATCACGGCCAATAGACTCAAAATCAAAATCCTCATCCTGTGATAAAATCATTAAACGTCCTACTTTTATTATGAAACTTGATGCCAGTATGTGAACTTTTGCCCTCTATTTATGAATGAAATTTGCCTATTTTTTAAAGCCATGTATGCTATAACCTGTTACAGCACTGCTGGTTTTTATTTGTGTCTGTCCAGTATTTGCTTTAAGCTTTGTGTTATTTTATTTTGCAGCTGTCAGTTACTATCATCATTTTTGCGATTTTATAAACCTGTAAGTTTTTTTAGTTTAAGTACTTACAAATATGGTTTACAGCTATGCTAAGATTCATAATCTCGTGAAAAAGGAAAATATGTAGTCATATTTATTTTCTCACAGATACATGTCACTTCATGTCAATTCAACGGTGAATGGGCCTAATCCTTTTACAAAGGACGTAAATATTTTGATTTGGAGAACTTATGAATACTCATCAAATTTTGGAGCAGCCTTTCGTGCTTTCACATCCCATCGTGTTTTGTCATTGAATGACTTTAAAGGAAAAAGAGTCTGTTTTGAAAATGTCGTCTTTCCTCTTTTACCCCGAATGATTTTCGGACTATACTACAATACTCCCTTAGTAAGTACTTGTTCAAAAACTTTATATAAATAAAAATTAATTGTTATAAATGTGTACTCTTTTGTAAATATGTCTGTCTTTTGTAGATTTATGGATGCAGGAACAGTGGACTTTTTCAAAGTTTCTCACAGTTCATGTTACATCGTTTGAGGATTGAGAGACGTCAGGCTCCAAAATCAAAGAAAATAAATGTCACATTTATAAGTCGCAAGACTTCTTACAGAAGAGTACTTAATGAAG
The DNA here is from genome assembly GCA_034700945.1 of Arrhopalites spinosus. Taxonomy (NCBI): domain Eukaryota; kingdom Metazoa; phylum Arthropoda; class Collembola; order Symphypleona; family Arrhopalitidae; genus Arrhopalites; species Arrhopalites spinosus. The sequence goes on from JAQIVZ010000125.1 coordinate 52,859, forward strand.
ATTTTCTAATTGATGAACTAAAGAAAATTCCAGACCTAATTGTTACCAAGGCTGAATTTACATGGACAACTCCTTTTACAGAGCAGCTTCAAGTTATACAAAATACCGTAAGTTTTCGCAGTCATTATTCCTATTTACTGGCATACGTAAAGAGTCTTTAAAACAGACATTTTACTAATAACTACAGGACATATTAATTGGAATGCATGGAGCTGGACTTACTCACATGTTATTCTTACCAGATTGGGCTTCTGTTTTTGAATTGTAAGTGATGATTTTATTTGTATTTATTTTTTGGATGATTTGTACTGACTATTGTTTTCAATATTATTTGTTCTTCAGGTATAATTGTGAGGATGAAAACTGTTATGCCGACCTTGCACGGTTGAGAGGAGTTCATTACATCACTTGGGAAAATACTGACAAGCTCAAATCTGTGGACAAAGACCCCTCATTGATTGGTGGTGCTCATGAAAAGCACACCAATTACATTTTTGATCCAAATGAATTTATGGTTAGTTGGCCACACACAAAATTAATAATGTAACGTCATCAAAATTATTTCTTATATCTTATAATCTTTTAAGAATGAAACATAATATGTACTTTATTGTTCATTTCAGCGTCTTGTTCAAAAAGCCATTGACCACATCAAGACTGAACAGAGAAAACGCCTGGAATACGATGATCATGATGAACTCTAATCTCTCGATTTTTTTTAACTTTATCTAATCTAAAAGAATACTCATTCCATGATTTATTATGCCATGACCGTTCCATTTGGTTTTATGTGCCTCAACATAATTGTTTTTGCTTTTGCTCACATTCCATTACTACTTTGAATTGATTGTTTTATTTCAGTGTAAAGCTCATCATTGCGAACATTGATTTTCATGAACGTAGTACTACTTATAAATTATAGGGAAAAAATTATGTATTGTTCTCTAGTACTGAATGTGAGAGTATTATGATTAAAGTATTACTTTTACATCATATTTATACGCTTAACATTCCTGCTGTAAGTTATAAGACTAAAAAAATACTCTAAAAATTTGTTAAATGAGTAATTTTGATGTTAATGTTTATTTGGGAAGGGAAAATTGTTTTTAGTTATGTTACCATTATATATTATATTGATATTTATTAATTGTGATTCAAAGAGGAACTAATAAATTAACTGACAAAATTATCACGAGTTTCATGAGCATATTTCATTATAGTGTAAGTGCTCCTTTCACAGTCATAAGTCATATGCTTTCTCCGGTGAAAGCAGGAAGCGCGAACACATGGACTGAGAGTGAAATTTTGTACAAAACTTTGACAGAATAATTCGGCAGTTCAACTTGACTACAATGTGACAAATTGTGACAAATTTGACCTATTTTTTATATAAAATTATATATCTATTTTAAAATTGGGGGCTAGTCAACCTTTTGGGTTTAAATTTATCATGTAGTTTGTGCTGTCAAAGTCAGTGTCATTTTTTGACATTTAAAGTGATTTTTTTTCTTCAAACTAGCTTCATATATCGATTTCATACACTTGTCAGTATTTTGTCATTCCATCAACCGCAGTTGGGGACTTCATTGACACCGTATAAGTTTGTTTGTGACCCACTACAATCATGTCGTGTCGAATGCTCCGTTTGATTCTTTGGAAGAATTTTACCTTGAAGCGTAGACGTCCGGTACGGCAAATTGATTAATTACTTATTTTTTATTGAACTTGAAATAATTGACTGTCTTTAAAATTTAATTTGTATTTAGGTTGTTTTAATATTTGAGGTCGTAATACCGCTGGTATTATTTATCATCATTGTTGGCATTCGACAAAAACAACCGGCTCAAAAATATTCTTCACGTAAGTTCAAAGTTCCAAAAGACAAGTTTTTGTATCTACTACTTTATACAATTAAATTGTAAAGTTGTGTTAATTTTTTAATGACATTTTTCAGAACACTTTCCTCACATGCCACTGCCAAGTGCAGGTTTAATTTCTGTGATGCAAGCATTTTGTGATTATAACAGTGGAGAAACGGATCCGTACGGCTTTTTCAGAAACTCTAATGCTACGTAAGGAATAATCAAGAAACTTTGAAAGAAAGAATTCATTTAGTTACTGATGGACCATTCCTATAATTCAACTCAAATATGCTTGCTTTATTTCAGGGTGACAGACTTTCTCGTCCGACTGAATTCAGTTGCCGAAAATAATGATTTTTTTCAACCCAAATTTACACTGAACGAACTAAGTGAAATTCCACGAATATATAAAAGGTAAGATAATCAATTGTTTTCTAACATAGAAAGAATCAATGTATGAATTCATGAGACATGTATTTCTTTTTTTACAAAAGTATTGTGGAAGATCCAATAAACTTGAAACATGCTTTCTATTCAAGTGATTTTGGTAAGTGTATATTTTTATCTTACCTGTAAATACTAAGTACCTAATGCACCTATTATTGTGTGTTACAGAAATTCGACCCATGAATATGTTCAACAATGTAAAACGAGCTGAATCATTTTTAGTTGGAAGTCTGTCTTTTAATGCCGAAAGTGTTCGTTATGTTCTCTACAATACATCTGTGAACAAAACAAAGCTCTATTCTTTGCTTTTTTCTTCTCCGATTGAATCTCAATTTATGCAGAGTCGACCCGACCTTAATTTATTTCTCAATGAAGTTGACAAATCTCAGTTAGTATCCAAGCATATGAATTCCTCTTTTAATTCTCCGAAGGATATATTATTAGACTTGAAGCCTCAGAATTTTGGTTCACATATGAAACCTGAAGGTCAGAAATCTCAAGGGCGTAAACTAAACAATTATTAGATTAATAATGAGAAAATAATTGTAAATATAATTTTTTTTGTAGATTTAGTGTCAAGTGGAATGTTTTACGAATATCTGAAAAAAGACAAAGTGAAGAATGATGCTTTGTGGACAGTTCTAGGATCTAATGCTAACTCAACACTTGATGATAGTCTACAGCTTGTCAAGGTATCGTCTGATCTGAAACCAAATATGCATAATATTTCTAAAATTTAGTTAAATGTTTTGTCAATGAGTGTACAACATAAATTCCCACTGGCCACTAAATAAATTTTATACTCACGATCAGACGGTGATGCTGGACACTTTATTGGTGGATTCTTATGATTGTGGAGGAATACAACAAGAGTTTACTCTCATTTCTTGTAATGACCAACAAACAAATAACGATAGGGAACAGTGCAAGCAGAATCTGTCCAGATTTTATCAAAGATTTTGCAGTCTTAGCGAGAAGGACAGAAGTATACTACAAGACTTTGTGATGAGAGAACTTAATACTACTTTACTGTCGGAAGGGGTATTTGAAAAAAATTATAAACATCAAAGATTTTCATCTTGAAGTGTATTTGATGATATGACAAAAGAATTTTACAATTCAGTTTCAGGACCGGTGGAAACATGAAAATCTTCATGCAAGAATCCGAAGATTAGCCAAGGACATGAATACATTTGTCGTGTTTAAAAAGGTCAGATTTTTTTAAACTTATAAATTACCGACATTTATGTAATGTGCATACATCAAATCATTTTATTTTATTGACACAGACAATACGAGCGATGGTCAAGTTATCAGACTCTTTGCCACAAGGTTACTGCACCTCTGAAAATTCAACTCTCAATGTGACCAGTGATAAAAAAGTAGAAGATGTATTGACTGATGTTGAATTTGCTGGAGCAGAAAATATTATGTTGAATCGGGACGCGGACTTGGAAAATTTAGCAAATACGACAAAATCCATAAGGAACGCAAAGAAAAAGCCGGTAGTTAAACCTTAATATTTAACAAAAACAAAACAAAAATTTTGGACACTCTTATACTGCTTTTGTCAAATATAAAGAAATAATCTTAATCAATTTTACGCTTTCTTAGAACTTACCATATGCTCTTCTTAAAATATGGAAAGCGATGCAAAAGACTGTGTGTGGAAAAGTTTTTGAGTTTAAAGGTCTAAATAACTTTTAAATCAACCTAAATAAGATGTTACCTTTTGTAATATAAAATTTGTTCACCCTCTTGTTGTTGACTATGATAATCGCTTGAATTTAAATATGTGTGTTGACTTTTTCTAATATTTGTTATTGTTTTTTATATAGAGGAGAATGTGCACTCATTGAAGGATATGGGACTGTCAAAATATCAAATTGAAAAGTTGGAATTACTTATACACGTGCTGTATAATAATCCAAAAGTTTTATACACCCCGACAGGTAAAAATTTAATTATTGTCACCACATATCTTTCTTTAGTTCCTACGAAAGATAAATAGACTAATTGTTTTTTTTGTCGACAACAGGGACACAGGCCGATCTTATAATTGAAAAGGTAAACATGGCACAATCAATATATACATATATTGTTTTTACTATGAAATTATCTCTCTTTAAACATTTTGAAATTCCACGTATTTTTTTAAATTAAACAGGCAAATCAGACATTTGTTCTGTTTGACAAAATTAATCAATACGCAAAAAGAATTTTGGATGTTGGAGACGAAATTAAAAAGGTAAGCATTTAAATTACTATTAATGGTTAACAAAAAAAGCATTGTTTGTTTAAACCGACTGAGTAGGAAATAATATAACTAACGATAAGAAGATTAGGGTTTTCTCTAATTTTTTTTTTCAACTTTTTTCAGTTTTTAGAACTACCAACGACTGAAGAAAATTTAATGATATTGAAAGAAATGCAAGAGGATATCGTCCGTTCTCCATTTTATTCTTTATTGTACGCAGAAACATCAATTCAAGAATTTCTCTCTGATACGGAAATAACAAGCAAGGTAGTATAGTCCCCATGCATAGGACTATATAGTCAATGGAAATAAAGTTCACGATTTGATTATGGAAGCATAAATAATGACGCTTTTGAAATTTCAATGGATATAGGAAATTTTCTTCAAAGAAATTGACACCATTATGATGGCTGCCTGTAGCTGGCAAGAATTGATGTCTGGCTTAACATTCAACATCTTTAAGGGTTTCCGGTCTGAAGACGAAATGTTGACTTATTTCAAAACCAAAGCATGGTAACAAAAACCCAAGTTTTGATTTTTAAGTGCATGATTTTACTAAGTAATAAAATTTCATATGTTGACAATAATCTTTATTTTTATTCAAGGCTTGAAAACATCACAGTTCTTGCTGGTAAATGTTCTATTTCCTTCCTTATTTTGGCACCCACTGTTTTGTATGAGGAATTTTAGTATCTTTAATATGTACTGTTTTTCTAAACTAACAGGAGTGGTATTTCATATGAACAATGATGGTAAGAAGCATTTACAATTACTAAGTTGGTAGGTATGTCAGGACTCAATTTTTAACTTCATTTTATTTTTTATTACGAAGGATCATTACCGAATCATATGATTTACAAAATCCGTCAAAATTTCTCTCTCACTATGGACACAAAGGTATGGACATCCCTCTCTCGTGATTTTTGAAATTGATGAGTAAATCTATTTTAACTACGCTGAATCATCTCAAAATTGAAACTTTTTCTTTCTTAGCGAGTTCGTGGACGTTTTTGGTTTCCTGGACCTCGTGTATGGGGGTACAATTATTATTACTTTGGATTCGTTTGGGTTCAGGATATTCTAGAACGAGCAATGATCAGTTTGTATGCTGAAAGAGATGTCACGGGTCCTGGAAGCTATTTACAACAGTTTGTGAGTTACAAGTAGAAAACATAAGTAACTAAATACATGGAATACATTGTGAACATTAAATAAGTTTCTATTATGATTTAACAGCCTTATCCATGTTACATCCAAGACAGATTTCTCTTCATGATTCAGCATGTAATGCCACTTTGTTTAACCATTTCATGGGTATACTCTGTAGCTATTCTTGTACAGCATATTGTGTACGAGAAAGAACAACGGCTTAAAGAGGTACGAAATGCATGGTCGCTTACCCATCCTTGCATAACTCTTTGGTTTACCCCTGATATCATTATGAAAATTTACATGTATACATGTACACTTTTATAGGTCATGAAAATGATGGGTTTGAAAAATGGAGTCCTGTGGATGGCGTGGTTTCTAACTAGTTTTTCTCAAATGACGGTCACAATTGGAATATTGACACTGGTTCTGAAGTATGGCAAAGTCTTGACGTACAGTAACCCCTGGATAGTCTTTTTTACAATGGAAGTCTTCTCTGTTGCCATCATTATGTTCTCGTAAGAAAAATATAATAATTGTTCTAGTACTTACATTACGGATTCATCACTATTACAGATGTTTTGATTATTGTTGTGCAGATTTCTCGTAAGCTCCTTGTACTCCAAAGCAAAACTGGCAGCTGCCTGTGCGGGAATCATATATTTTATGTCCTATGTTCCCTACATGTACATTGCAGTGAGAGAGGAGTCTGCAAATGAAGTGGTCAATTTTTGGGTGAAAGCTGCCGCGGTACTTACTTTTTTTTCATTGACATGAAATGCCTTTTATCTGCAAATCACGACATCTTTTTATTTTGGTTTCAGAGTTTGTTGGCACCTACGGCATTTGGACTTGGAGCAAAGTATTTTGTAAGCAAAATATTTTCATGGAAAATGCGCATCGACTGCCGTTTAGTGCTTTGATTATAGTAACATTCAAATATATCATTTATTTCAGGCATTTTATGAAGAAATCGGCGTTGGTGTTCAATGGAGTAATATCAACGTATCACCAGCAGAAGATGATAAATATAATTTGGGAGCCGTCATTAACATGTTGATTTTTGATGCCTTGTACTACGGTGTTGCCTTTTGGTACATTGAGAATATTCACCCGGGTAAGCACTTTCATTGAATTAAACTAAAAAGCAAAAAAAGATTCATGGGCTGCTTAAGCAAAGTATGACAAGAAATACTTATTTAAATTTAACAGGAGCTTTCGGTTTACCCCGACCTTGGTATTTTCCTTTTCAAAAATCATATTGGTTGGGTTATGACGTTACGGAAGAAAGTCCAAATAGTCCAATCAATCCAAACTCTAAACCTGGGTCAACATTTTTCAGCTATTTACTCTCATCAATGTTTCCGTCAAATACTCCCAATGGAGCTATCGATCAAGAATTGCCCTCAAATGAGTATGTTCAGAACTGCAATCAATTTTATGAAACTGAGCAAGAAAATTTAGTTTTGGGCGTTTACATTGGAAATTTGTGTAAACGGTAAGTTTTTAATTTTTGACGACGTTTTTTCCAGTGGATATAATAAAAATATTATCTCTCTTATAGGTACAAGGGCTCTAGAAAATATGCTGTGAAAGGTTAAATAGTACATATTTTAACTCGTATCGAGCCTAACTTTGTGACTAGTTTCATTTTTGATTTTTATATTCTTGTAAATTTCAGAACTAAATCTGAATTTATACGAAGGCCAAATCACTGCAATTCTGGGTGAGTAACTAATCTGGAAATGTTATTTTCGATTCTGTTATGTTAGTTTTTAAAAAATATGGTTGCATAATATGTAACGGTTTAATTTGTTTTTCTAAAGGTCATAATGGAGCTGGTGAGTTTTTTTTAAAAAAAATTAGCCTTAGATTTAAGAATCGTAGATATCATTGTAATTAATTGATTTGACTCTTATTACAGGAAAAACGACGACTCTGTAATTGTTTTGTACAGTATATTTTTATACCAACTACACTTCTCAGTCAGAGAAAACTTTCTCTTTTCATTTAACAATGATTATAAGAGATCTCTGTTAGGACAAAGATAAGAACCGAACTATGGATCATAACTTTTGAAAAAATAAGGAGACTCTTATGTTTATTTTTTAAAAACTTTTTTTTCTTGGAAGAGAGAGTGAATTTTTGAAGTCCAGTTTCAAGTTAGACTTGCATACATGGCAAATATGGCTTTACAATTTTGGTTGGAGTGATAAAAAAATTAAGAACCTCAAAAGTAAACGGTTCGGTTCTTTTCTTGTCCTAAAAATAATTTCTATTAGCCTGAATTCTGCAATGTTAAATAATAGAGATTATGACTTTCTGTAGGTCAATTTTGACGGGTTTATTTCCGCCAACATCTGGCTATGCCTTGATTTATGGACACGACATTAGAACACATATGGACGTGATCCGTCGATCATTAGGAATGTGTCCTCAACACAATGTTTTGTTTGATGATCTCACCATTCATGGTATATTATTTTACTTATGTCAACTTCTATATACACATGACACATAATTATCCTCTTTTTTGTTCATTAGAACACATGTGGTTTTACTCACGATTGAAAAGTCAGGGCCTTACGGATTTTGATGCAGAGACGGATAAACTGATTGCAGATTTAAAACTACCCAACAAAAGATTTCATAAAGTCTCAACATTATCTGGTGGTATGAAGAGAAAATTGTCGGTGGCCATTGCCTTTGTTGGAGGGAGTCGAACAGTCATTTTAGGTAAATTAATAAATCATACATGTTTTGTACCAGCCACTTTGTGTTTTTATCGTGAACATTTCTTGTCATTTTATGAAACAGATGAACCTACTGCTGGGGTAGATCCCTATGCCCGTCGTGCTATTTGGGATCTCATCATCAAATATAAAAAAGGTAAATTCACTACACAAATGTCTAATGAATTTTCGTGGGGCAACTTAAAGTTAAACTACTTTTTACAATTACGTAAACTCAATAGTAAGCTTACTAATTCTATATTTGTAGGCAGAACTATTTTACTTTCGACCCACCACATGGATGAAGCAGATTTATTGGCAGACAAGATAGCAATTATGGAATCTGGAAGGTTGAAGTGCTTTGGTTCTCCCTTATACTTAAAGAATCATTTAGGAGAGGGCTACTACTTGTGCATTGTCAAAACCTTAAACGAGGGGTAAGAGTTTCTTCAACATTTTAAAAAAACTATTTAAAACTATGGATTTAATTTTTTTGTCCATATTTATCTGTTTGCAGATCAATCTCATCTAGATGTTGTCAACGGGAGGTCACAGAAGTCATTCAGAGAGTAGTTCCTACTGCTCGATTTGTTAATGAATCAAAACACGAGCTACATTACATGTTGCCATTGGATGAACTCCGTGCTGGAAACTTTGTACATTTATTTAAAATGTTGAGCAGTATCCAGGAACAATTATTTATCAGCAGCTTTGGTGTTAAGAGTACTACACTAGAGGAAGTTTTTATGAGGGTAATTTCAGAGCGACGGAATTCAGACACTTGCTCAGACAAAATGTTGCCAGTTGCTGTTCCTGCAGTGTATCGTTCCGTTAGCCATTCCAGGCAAGCAAGTTTGGGAAATTCAAGTCAAGTTCAACATTTGACAAGGGATGTTGTTCAACTTGCTGCCACAACAAAACAAAATTCTCGTCGTTATTCTTCAGATACTCAAATCTCAAAAGTTATGCACTGTCATTCACGCCAATCATCAGCTGATTTTAAGGGCATCACAACAACCGTTCCGTTCTCTTCACAACGTCCACATGCAAGTCACAAAAGAGGTGCTTCGATGGGTCAGAATTATACTTGTCAACCGGAAACAGGTCTAGAATATCCAAGTGTTCAGTCACTAACACGTCAAGACAATAAATTTTCTGACGTACTCATGAAATTGGAAGCATCAAAATCTGGGAAAAATACTCAACTCACAGATGAGCGGAGTAATTTGGTTGAAAAGATAATAGTAGAAACTGGATTGAATGACAAAGTAGGAGAAACTTTGATGGAGTCATCCGAGTCATCTGAAATGATAAAACAAACGGAATCAAAATGTGACGGGGCAACAACAATAACATCTCAAGGAGGGATTCCAATGAAAGATTTGACAAAAGTAATCAAGTCTGTAGGAACTCAACGATATTCTATGAAACGTGGAAATACTGAGGACGATGGAGCAAATAATCCACTGTTACACAATGAAAGTGATCGAGAATGTACTCATATTTCAACTCTAATGAGCAATAATGCACACTTGAATACCGTGAGTGAACCACTGGACACTTTGTATATCCGTGGCACAAAGACTTTACTCTGTCATCAATTTTGGGCTCTCTTATGCAAGAGATATCTATTCACCCGGAAAAATATTGAAGGACTTTTTTCTCAAGTTGGTGCAATTATGTCAAAAATGTTTTTATAATTAGGTAGATTGTATTAATATGACTTCATTCTCAATAGATTTTACTGCCTGCCTTCTTTGTCTCGGTGGCAATGTCAGTTGCATTGACTGCACCCGCAATTGAAGAAATTCCCGAAATGATACTATCGCCTTCTCAGTTTTACAACTTTACGCAAAAGAAGGGAACGGTGATTCCCTTTGCCAATAATAAAATGGATTTGCAGGAGAAAAAGTATGATGATTTATAAGTAATGTAATACAAAAAATTTTTTGTATAAATTATAATGCCAACTTTCTTTTTTTAAAATTCATGATCAGTATTTACGAAGATGCAGACTCTGCAAGAATTACAGCGACATTGAGCCTTCCGTCTGGTGTGGGTGCGATATGTGTACTCAAGTAATGTGTCCATATTTTCTGTTTTGTTTCTCTAAAATCATTATTTTCTTCACTAACTCTGAGAATTTGCTTTCATTTAATTTTTGCAGAGATCCGTACATAATTCACAAGTTGAATTATTCAAATAGAGAAAGTCCATATGTTTATGTCGACAAGTCAGATTATGACAATCTATGTGCAAGTGTTTTCACGTCAAGAAAACAATTTTCCAACTTTTTCATTTCTTCTGGAAATGATACTCGATCTATACCATCATCTCGTGAAAGGTATAATGAATACTATTCGCATGTTGTTGTATTCTAAAAAATAGTAAAAATAATTGTTTCTGAATTTAATTTGTGTAGAAAATATCCTATATGTACCTGCAATGAGGACAATACAGGATTTGTGTGCCCAACTTATGGTTACAATGACCCAGAAATTGGTGAGTGCATAAACTGTTCATATTTGCAGTGAAAGCTTTTTTGTGTCATTTCAAAAAATTCTGACATAGTTTTACAATATGTAAAAGGAAAATTCTTTTCTTCTTGTAGCGAAACTTGTGAGTCGAGAGAGTACGATCGATGTAGGTGGACAAAATGAATCTCAATACTACCTGTATACCACTGACATGTTCAGGTTCGTTAAATTACTTGCTTTCACCACTTTCTTTTTCTTGTTTTTACTATATGCCATATAAGAAATGAAAATGAGGAAATCATGGCAATGCTTATTTAATAGACTGACACGTTACGGTGGTTTAAGTTTTGGCCTTGTAAATACATTGGTTCCACATGAGTTTGGTGGACGAAAAAATTCGCCAACAATGTTCAAGTAAGTTGTCATATTAGTGTGTTTGAGTCTTATCGGAGTCTTTTAGACATTGTTAGTTAATTTTAAGTGAAAAGACTCATGTAAAAAATATCATGTTTACTCATTTTAGGGGCATCGCAGTTCGCCATGCAGCAAAGATTTGGTTTAATAATCAAGGATTCCATTCAATTCCAATCTTTGTGAATGTAATGAACAATGCAATTTTGAGAGCTAATATTCCACCCGAGAAAGGTACTGCAATGCTGAAATAATATACCTATAGTATAAGTTTACACTTACTAAAAACGAAGTCTATAATTTATAATTTCCTTTCATAAAACTTTTAGGATCTCCTGCAGCCTATGGTATGAAGAGACTTATAATTATTCACGTTTATGAGTAAAATAGTCAGTTAAATGAAAAAATGATTTTGAATATGTCATAAATTTATGTTTGTACAGGAATCACAGTGATCAATCATCCATTTCCTAATTCTCAAACGATTTTCTCACAAGATGAGATTTTGCAAGGAAATGATGTTCTTATTGCAATTTTTATTATTGTAGCGATGAGTTTTGTCCCAGCTAGTTTTGTCCTCTTTCTCGTTTATGAGAGGTACATGCAAGAATATTCTAAAATGTTGTATGTATTTTCATCTAGTCAACTTGGCTAATATGTACAACTATTATGATTATTATTTATTATTGTAGAGCCAGCAAATCTAAACACTTGCAAATCATTAGTGGAGTGCATCGTATCGTATACTGGGTCGCAAACTACATTTGGGATATTGTAAGTAAAATCAGATTACCATAAAACCAAAAGAAGGAATTTACCAACGCAATCATTTTTATTGTTTAGCTCAATTATACTGTCCCAGCCGCATTTTGCGTTGTGATTCTTCTCATATTTGACATACCTGCATACACTTCAAAACAAAATTTTCCAGCGGTAGTGTCTCTATTCCTCATGTATGGGTAAGTGGAATAGATGAAACATGTAATTTGCAATTATGATGTATATATTCAAGACAGCTTGTGCATAATTCGTTAATGAATCTTTCAGTTGGTCGATAACACCAGTGATGTATCCGGCATCCTTTGTTTTCAAGGATCCAAGCTCAGCATACATTTCTTTAATAGTGGGAAATTTATTTGTCGGAATTACTTGCATTGTGACTTCATTTTTACTAGAAGTTTTTTCATATGATGAGGTAATTTTACATAGCAATCATTTATAATCTATGTTTTTTACTGCTTAAGTTAAGGACTGATGTACATGACTTTTTTCATTATTAGCTCTTGGGAGAAGTTCACGTGGTGTTAAAATCAGTGTTTTTGGTGTTTCCTAATTACTGTTTGGGCCGAGGTCTCATGGACATTGCATTCAACGAATATTACAACCAATTTCTTTTAAATACAGGTACTACGTCAGGACTTTTAAACTACCTACATTTCAGCATAGTACCACTGTAAAATCACATTTGCCGTAATTAATTAATTTTTGTTTGCCGTTTTTGTACAGGCCAATACCACAAAATCAAGTCACCATTTGCATGGGACATTATAAGCAGAAATCTCGTGGCAATGGCTACTACAGGCATCACATTTTTCATTATAACTTTATTATGCGAGTACAACTTTTTTCGAAAGCCAAGGTTAGATAGTCTTTTAGTTCAGTTTGTTTCTTAGATCTAATCGTATGATACTAACTATACCTATTTATTTCCTTACAAAAGATCATACAAGAAATTTATTGACGCTCACCGAAGGGAAGAGGAAGACACTGATGTATTTAATGAGAAAAAACGTGCAACAAGAAGCTCAGGGGACGAAGATATACTGACTGTGAAAGGGTAACTTTTTAATTTTCATGACAATTTTCTGTAAAATTAAACTAGTCCTCTTGTCAGTGCTACAATCAAATATGAAATTTCTATGTCAAAAAGGTTAACAAAAGTGTATCACACGAGAAAGACGGGAAAGCATTTAGTTGTTGATGATCTTTCGTGGGGTAAGTTATCTAATGGAATTTTTAAATTTTAAGCAATTATTATCATTTTTCAATGATTTATTAATTTAGGAATTCCACCTGGAGAATGTTTTGGTTTGCTTGGAGTCAATGGCGCTGGTAATAAATTTAATTTCGGTCACTTAATTACTTAATTTAATGTCATATGTGAACTGATTTGAAATTTAACTGTCGATTTCTTACGGTATTTTGAATATAGGGAAAAGTTCAACTTTTAGAATGCTCACTGGTGATACTCGGATTACTAGTGGAGATGCTTTAATCAATGGATTCAGTGTAAAAAACGAACTTCACGCTGCCTACAAGTTTATTGGATATTGTCCTCAATTTGATGCTTTGTATGATGAATTATCTGCTAGGGATCATTTAAATTTTTATGCTACGTGAGTTTTTGCAATTTAATTGTATTTAAGTGGACTATTTTTTGAAATTTATATGCATTGTGAATGGAATGTCCTAATAATAAATTTAATTTAAACTCATGATAGACTCCGGGGAGTGTTGGGCAAATCTCGAGATGAGTTGATAGAGTGGGCTCTGTCAAAATTAGACTTGAATCAGTTTTCGGATCGACCTGTTGGAACTTACAGTGGGGGAAACAAGCGCAAAGTATCGACAGCGTTAGCGCTCATTGGGGGCCCTTCTTTGATTTTCTTGGTATGCTCATAATTTTATCTTTTAAAATAACAATTATGCTTAACTGTTGAAATATTATTCCTTGTTGGATTTGACAAATAGGATGAACCAACTACTGGGATGGACCCATTTTCCAAACGATTTCTGTGGGATTTAATTTTGTCATTAGTGAAAGAAGGCAAATCCATTGTTTTCACTTCGCACTCTATGGAAGAGTGCGAGGTATTGTGTACTCGCTTGGCTATAATGGTATACAATCAATAATATTTTGTATTATTGTCCGTACACAGAATTAAATAATAAATAGTGCACTTACTAATGTGTAAATGTTGCTTATATACAGGTTAATGGATGCTTTAAATGCCTGGGAAGGTAAGTACTTATGGGTAGGATTACTCCATAGCTTGAGTCTGATTTTACTAACTATGCAACTCATGTACTATATGTAACTAAATGTGCTGTTTTATATCTTATGTTTTGTTCATCTCTTGGATTTTCAACCTTGATTATATGGAATACTCATATAGCACTCAACATTTAAAAAACAAGTAATGAATTTTATTTTCTAACAGTTTTAGTCAAACTAAAAAATGTTGGCATTGAAAGTCTCCCTAGCTCTTGAAGTAGAATAACGTCAGAATTGTATTATTGTAGATTTGGAGATGGATATTCTATTAAAATCAAGACGCTGGAAATTGGCACTGGAGATGTTGAGGAATATTTCAGAGAAAACTTTCCACTTGCTGTATTAAAGGTACTTTAATGTATTTATTTACTGTACATACAAAGTATTCTTGTGTTTTCATGCTGCTCAAATTCTTTTAATGGCCCATGTATTAAATTTTTGATTAGGAAAAACATTACAACTGTCTACACTATGAGCTTAACTCTCAGTTTGTCTGTTTGGATGATATATTTTTCAAAATGGAGTTGGCTGTAAAAGAACTTTTCATCCATGAGTATTCAGTGTCTCAAAATACTTTGGACAATGTAAGTTTCTGTCTCTTTGTTTTTGTAAATATAATAGAAAAAATACCTTTGTTATTCATGCTTATGTAAGCCATTTCAAATTTTTTTTGGTATTTTTTTCTCTAGGTATTTATAAATTTTGTCAAGGATCAAACAGATCAATTTAGTTTTCCTCAAGCATCAGTAGCAGAGCAAGAACTGTCGATAAACGGAGAATATGATGAAGTCATTGAAGAGGAAATTGTGAACATTGATAAAGACTCTGGTGCTGATGCTGTAATGGAGAATGTGATGGAAAATCTTCCAGGAAATATGGAGATTCTTCCAGATTTTGTGCCCTAAAAAAGGAAGAAAAAATTTCCTCTAACTTATGAATCTCTATAAACTTTTGACTGAATGAATTCTATTCCAGCCCATCATGACCTTATTACAAAATATTTTATCTTTTGGGAAACTGAATGAAACTTTTCCTTAACTCACTAGATGTACTTAAATTATGATCTCGTAAAAAGTCCTTATTGTGTGAGTGAAACCGTGCTTAGACAAGTTTAAATTATGCTAGTCATTTCAGATCCAAGTAGTCATTAGTCTCTATTACATTATATTGACAAGCTTAGTTTCTATGTAATGTAATTTGTTTGTTATTGTTTTGTTGTTCCTATATGTAAACACTAAACATGCATACATGATATATGTCATGTGATTGTACAACACAGATTCCTAGTTTGAAGTTCCAAATATTCTTCAGACTAATAAGTTATCACAGTATTAACAATGTCAATTTGACATGGTTTATGCAAGTTTTTTTCTTGTGACAATTCTTGCACAACTTTTAAGATGCACTTCATGTGTAAACGTAATTTTTTCATGTACATGAATAAATAAAAGTTTACTATGTACTTACATACAAAATTTGCGATAGTTCTTCTTGACTTTTTATTATTACTTTTTTTTAATATATATATGCCACATGTCTACTATATCAGTAACTTTTGTGAGACATATCATTTATAATGGTAATTTCTGTTTTTTATACTTGAAATCTCTTGTTGTAAAGAAAACAGTATTCTTCTCTGGATTGTTGAACATTCATTTCATTGAAAATATGTACCAGATCTTACATCAACATTTAAAAAAGCTTGTGTGAACCAAAAACAATTGAGAAATAACAAACCATCCTATTATCAATATTATATGACCAAAAGTAAACAAGACCGACTCTGTTTACAATGCAGAAGACTAAAGCCAATACGATTTTATATTAATAATCTAGTTTCGGATGATTATTCAGTAAATTTTTTAAATCAAATCAAATAGTTCAATGGTATGACCTCAATGCAACAATACATTGTATTTTTTGTATATGTAACGTATACCGGAGGAGACATATCAAATTGAATTGGTAATGTTAAAACGACTGTTTTTTATGTAAACAACCACTGGTCCGTTTACAACTTTTTGACAGCTTCAAAAAAAACTTACCATCAGTCTTTCTTGTGACAAATTAATTTTGCTTCTAAATAAATACTTGGTAATTTGTATTTTGAATTTGATATAGACTTATACAGTAAAAACGTTATAATGTTGGTTTTGCCTGTGCTGAAGAATTTATATTGTTTTGAAGGTCGTCAAGAGATTTTTTGGCAGCTGTTTGAAGATCATCCATGGATTTTTTAGCCGTCTCCGTAATTTCTTCCAAAGATTTCTTAGTACTTGTTAAAAATTCATCTGTACTTTTGACTGCACTGGTTGAAAGTTCATTCAATTCTGCATTAATTTTCTTTATCACCCATTCCATTGCTTGACGACCCTGGTGATAGAATCAAATAGAAAATAATTTTTTAAAAATAAAGTTTAATGGAATTCATAAATACATGTAAATACTGTAGAGCTACAATAAACTTGAGCTAGATAAACACGACTTACTTTGCCCGCATTAAGAGATATCGTATTCGTTATCATGGTTTCCATGTATGAGCTGAGAGGAACACCCTGTACCAAAACTATTGCTTCCTGTTTGAGTTGTGTTCTTGTTTCCGGGTTTTTTGGACAAGGTTGATACCACAGAGTTTCATCTACTGTTACAATCTTGCAAAATGTGATCTGTAAAGAGAAAAATATTTATTTTCAAGGAGTTTACGTTAATATTAAAAAGAAAAAAGTTGCGAATCTAGAACAAGAAAAAACAATAGACAATTATACTTACATTACGCGTTCTTAAAATCATTTTTCTGTTGGCGATATCTACTTCTGATTTTTCATTTGCATACATTACACTTGGAGCTCCTAGAATCTGGAATGTTTAAAAATAGATACTCAATAACAAAAAACCCGTTTTTTACATTTACACTACCGACTATTAGTCGGTGACTAATACAACAAAAAGAAATTTTAGAAAGTCACTTACAGGTTCCACCCATGATGGCATTCCCCATCTCGAAGTAATTATTCTTTGAGTGTGCAATACTCCATCTTCAACTTTTCGATCCAGAACATCAATAGCTGTTACGGAAGGATTCATGGGATTTGGATATTTTCGCCATGCTGCTGTCGTCACCTTCTCCCACGGATGACTATTAACAATAGAATTAACATGAATGAATTATTCACATGATCACATTCTTTCCACACTATGTTGTGTATGATGAAATATTGATCAACAATTAGAAATTGAGAAACTCGATGAAAAAACTAGACTTTGGACACTTACTCAAAAATGTGGTCTGAATTCCAGAATTTCATGATTATAGTCTGGTGGACTAAATGATTTAGTAATTAATTGCACTGACAAGTTTTCTAAAATTTTCTTGAAATAGTCTTGACATAAACACCAGTCCGGCAAGTTACTTCAATGTTGGTTCAGCAAAAAAAGGGGATGTAAGAAGAAAAATTTGTACTTTTGACAGAAAATACTAAAAGGGACACTGAAGGGGGAACAACTACAAAATTGACTGCAAATTATAATTAAACTACCAAACCAACATGCACTCACAACCAAATAGGTGCGAGCAAAGGAACTTTCCACTCGATTCAAAGATCAAAGAGGACAAAAGTACAAGGTTGCAAAAGTGTTCTATGACATGACAGTCATCGAAGAACTCAAAAAGTAAAAACCGCGAATACCGGTCCCGCTTTTTTCTCTTCTGCCGTTTTCGTTGTCTTTTTTCTCTTCGTAATAGTTCGTAATTTTGAGAAAAGTCTCTAGCTGATTTGGACTGAAAAGGGAGGAATATCAGCAAAATGGCAGAGAACGAGAAATATCGAAGGATCATTAAAATGCATGATCATTACAAAGGTGTTATTTTACGTTGGGAAAATACCATGAGTAAAATCAAGGGTCAAAAACCTACAAAGGTGAGAACTTTTATCTTGCTTAAAAATTTATTCATTTGTGTGTATTTTTTAACAATTAGTTTTTGTTTCAAAACTTTAATTATTTGTTCTAATTTTAATGGAATAGGAAGACTTTGAGACTGCTCCAAAGGACGTTCGAGAGGCCTACAAACAATATCACAAGTACAAACAACATCTTGTGAAACATGCCAATGCAATCCAACTCCTTCAGTCTTCTTCCAGTAGTAAGAGAACTATAACACCAAAGAAAATATTTGTGGGTGGACTCAAATCCCAAAGTCTTCAATCTTTTGACAAGACTAGTGGTAGTAGTGATGGAGGAAGTAGTGAAATGGACACAAATGTCAAGAAAAATCCAATGATCAAAAATATTTCTGAAAAGTTATTTTCTATTCCGTCCGTTGAGCCCAAAAGAAAACAAGGAGCATTGATGTTGAGGAATAAAGTGTCTCCTGAGTCGACAACTACAAAGGATTCCCATGAGAAGGGGTCTGAAATAGACACTGAAATTACTGAAACTGTTTTATCATTTTTTGAGGAACAAAATAGTCAAATGAGTGGTAGTAGTAATGTTGATTTTACTACTTTATCCGAAGAATCCATGTCCGTGGATGATTCCTCCAAGTACATTGATGATATGGATTTGAGTCATGACTTTTTTATTCCATCCGCTTCATTTGTTACCCCCTTCGTTAATAATCAAACTTCTTCAAGTTGTTTCCACAATCAGACTGACAAAACCATCCCTTATTCTTCAACTTTCCAGTATCAACATTCAGAAGTCAGTAATGATGAGAACGAATTTTTCTCTTCACCAATGACAACTCCTAATATTTCTTTAAATAGTCACAATGCTCTTGAAGTAACATCATCATCCCCCACAAAAGTAGTTACCCATGATGTTCCTCTGGATGATTACATTCTGCCTGATAATGAGACCAATTCTTCTCCTCCAGTCGCATCTTCTCACGAAGTCCCAAAGAGAAAGTTTACTCTTGCCTTCTCCCCAAGTCCTGAGAAACAGCCAAAAAAGAAGAAATTTTTCAAGTCTGATCGAAATGAAAAACGCTACTCCCTTGCATCTTGTATTGGCATTCCACTTGGTGGGAAAGCTGGTAAAGCCAGTAAAGCCCAACAAAAGAAGACAAACAAAGTTGACAATTTAAAACAAATTATACCAACCGAAGACAAGAATTTGGCAGCACTTAGTCGTTTAGTTCATCATGATTCGTCAGCATCAGCCAAAATTTCAACAAGTCAAACACCTCAGGGTACCACAATTGCGACAAAAGCCAAGTCCGATGCAAATCAAGAAAAAACCAGTGCCAAAAATATAAAGAGTTCTATATCCAAGGATGATAAACCAGGACCGTCCAAAAAATCTACCACTGTAAAACAGAAACCTGTAGCCAAGAAGACGACCACTAGCCGTAAAAAATCTACTACTAAGGGGACTAAACCTGGTCCATCTACATCATCAACTTCAACAAAGAAACAATCAGTCGAGGAAGCTGACAATGACCAGTACGAAGATGACTATAATCCAGTTTCAGGGGAGAAAGTCAAAGGA
Organism: Arrhopalites spinosus; assembly: GCA_034700945.1. Lineage (NCBI taxonomy): Eukaryota > Metazoa > Arthropoda > Collembola > Symphypleona > Arrhopalitidae > Arrhopalites > Arrhopalites spinosus. The sequence continues at coordinate 72,736 of JAQIVZ010000125.1, forward strand.
AAGGGGACGAGAAGAGGTTTTCCAGGGTATCTCAATTTTTTAAAACATACTTTTTCACATTCCATTTTCCAACATTCCATTTCATTTTTACTCATGTTATTAATGTCATGTACGCATTCAATAATAACACATTTACTATGATTTCAGGAGAAACAACGGGAGGAGGAAACAATTGAATGACAATTTTGTTCGAATTGATGTGAGCAAGAAAGTATTCGTACGAGGGAGAAGGCGTATGACGGGAGCCAAAATGAAACGATTGGATTGGAAAGTCAAAAAAAGTACAGCGGCTAGAGAGAGGCAATTGTCTGTCACCACTTGCAAAAAATGTGGTGATGTCGGTCATTTTTCAAAATTCTGTCAAAAAGGTGAGGAGTTTATGCATAATTTTAAGAAAATTTTCGTACTAAGTTGATTACTTTCATGTAAACTTTTATTCACCTTTTAACTGATGACTTTTGTTTTTTGAAAATAATAATAAATTTAGGTCGTATGGAGGCTCCCATTGTGACAGAGATTGTAGAGGAAATTGATAATAGTCCTTGGCCTACAGTAGAAGAAGCAGCAAGAATGGTGTGGACAAAAAAATCCACGGACATTACAACTAAGCGCTGTGTGCTTTATGAAAAATCGGAAAGTAGTTGTGCTCCGACTGTTGAAAACAACGATCAGTGCAATGACTCTGTTGATGAAATAGGCGAGAACGACAAAACCTGTTACTCAGTGAATACAAGTGAATCTCTGACACAATCATATGAAGCTTTTGAAATTGCTAATAAACGTGTGGAAACGTCCCTTGGTCCATACATTGATAACTCGACACTTGAGGGTACAACGATAGGATGATTTTTTAAATTAAAAATCAAAGTACTCTACATGGTTCTATTGTGATGGCTCTGATTCTTTTACTACTAGCTTTAAATATGTATTTATTTTTTAGATGATTTAGAACGGGATCTTTCAAAGACCTTGGAATTATTTGGCTATGAAAATTTCCGTCACGGTCAGAAAGAAACAGTGATGCGGGTTCTAAAGGGAGAATCAACTCTCATGATTTCCTCAACTGGTTCCGGAAAAAGTTTATGCTATCAACTTCCAGCATATTTGTACGCCAAAAAACATCCTGGTGCTCTGACAATTTGCGTTTCACCTCTAGTTTCTTTAATGGAGGATCAGGTTTGTGTATTTAAAGATTATCATGTATATTTAATTTGTTCATGATACTGTCCACTTTCGTTCAAGTTTAAAATAAAAAATAATTAGGTAGTTTTTTATTGGAAATGAGAAAAATTAAGAATCCAATTGGCATGTTCGTTGTTGTGTAAAAATTGATTGTACATTTTGTATTTTTATTTCAGGTTGAAGGAATGCCAAACTTTATAACTGGTGTGGCTTTACATTGCCAATTAACTCCAAAGAAGAAGGAACAAAACATCGAACTAATTAAAAATAAACAAGCTCAAATTCTTTTAGCTAGTCCAGAAGCTGTTGCTTCTGGTTTATTTGGACTTTTGAGAGGTGGAAATATACCTGACATTGCTTTTGCCTGTATTGACGAAGTTCATTGTGTCTCGGAATGGTCTCATAATTTCAGACCTACATATTTGGAACTTTGCAAGGTAAATTTATTTATCCTACTTTAAATCAATTGCTTAGCCTCGCAATATTATGTAAATATTTCAATATCAAATTGAGACAAATTGTTAACTTGTCTATTTCTTTATGTATAGATATTAAGAGACAAGCTAAATGTTAAAACCATTTTGGGCTTAACGGCTACAGCTACAGCCCAAACAGAAGTTAGCATTTGTGATCATCTTAAAATTGACCCTGCTAGTACAATCCGGGGTGAAATTGTGCCGAAGAATTTACATTTGAGTGTCTCTAGAGATCAAGATAGGAATTTAGCGTTGTTACACCTGCTTAGAGGTGACAGATTCAAGGACTGTAATTCCATCATCATTTATTGTACGACAAGAGAAGAATGTGATAGAGTTGCGACATTTATTCGGACGAACATTCAGGTAAAAGAGCATTTTAATTATTGTGGCTAGTGTGTATGTAACTATAATGCTACCCGTTTTTCAAACTTATGTTTAGCAAAAATTTTATTCAATTTTAGGATAACTCTGCACACAATTCGGTAATTCCAATAGCTCGATCTCGCATTTCGACTAATTGTGAAGCTTATCATGCTCGCTTGTCCACCACTCGTCGAAGATATGTTCAAAAGCACTTCATGTCAGGTAATTTGTGTTTGTATAGTCACAGGTGATGAATTGAAAGGTCATGTACAACAATGAGATGGGATTATTATGGTGAGATAATATTTTACTTTTGTTTGTCCTAATAGGAAATATCCGTATTGTTGTCGCAACAATTGCGTTTGGAATGGGTATTGACAAGTCAGACATAAGAGCCGTAATTCACTACAATATGTCCAAAACATATGAGTTGTACGTACAAGAAATTGGCAGAGCAGGAAGAGATGGACTACCAGGACAATGTCATTTATTTTTGGATAACATTAAAGGAAAGGACTTGAGTGAGCTGAGAAGGCACATTTACAGTAATTCAGGTAATATATCATACATTTATTATTTTTTTTACTAGTAATAAAAGCTCACAGGTCAATTATCAATATAATTTATGTATGTACTAATTGTTGTTTTTTTATTAATTTTTCTCTATTTACAGTGGATCGCGTCAGTATACGAAGACTCCTGCGAAGAATTTTTAAACCCTGTAAATGTAAACGAATTGAGAATATTTCTGAGCGCACAGTCTCAACAAGACAAAGTCAAAATTCGAAGCGCTGTCCTGGTCATGAAGTAGCATTCACTTATGAACAAGTGGTGAAAGATTTGGATATTCCAGGTGAAAACATTTCAACCTTACTCTGCTTTCTCGAATTGGACAAGAATCGAAAATGGATTGAAATTCTTCCAATGACGTATGCCATATGTAAAATTCATTCTTATGGTGGTGCACATATGTTGAAAGCCGCTGCACTAAAGGTATATTATTACAAAATTAAAATAAAATTTGTAAAAAGTAGCAGCATACTTTGTGTGCCATGTTGTAATACAGGTATTTAATTAATCTATTTTTCTTTTTAAGTGCCCACCACTTGCTGTTGCTATTGCCCTTGAAAAGGAAAAGAAGAAATTTAAAGATGGGGATGTGTATCTTGAATTTAATGTTGTCGAGGCTGCATCAACAGTTGGATGGAGCAGTGCGACTGTAAAAAGAGAATTAAAAAATCTTGAATGGGCTGGCAACCAATTTGATGCTCAAGGTTTCTTTTTTGATCTGTCTTAATTTTTACGAATATGAGTTTTTTTGCTTCCGTTTCTATATTGAAAACTTTTTTTATTACAGGAAATCCTACCAAATTTAGGAAGTCTGGTATTCTCGTTGAATTTAGTGAACTGGCCTATCGTGTCAAAGCCCCTGGTGATCTTACTGATGAAGAGTCTGATGAAGTTCTCGCTTATCTTTCTGGCGTCAATGCTGAACAAGAGAGAACTCAATTATTTCAACTGTACAAGCTATATCAGTCATTCTATAGGTAATATTTTATTATTTTTTTACCAAAAGATTGTGTTGTTACAAACTTTGATAAATGAAGGAGAGCAGGGCTCATATTTGCGTATTTTTTCTGTGTAATTTTATAGTGTTTCCTCAGCAAATGTTGGTGCAGCATGTGACGAGTTTAATGAACAACACAGTGAGACTTTGAAGAGTGCAATATGCGAATATTTCAAACAAGAGAATCAAGGTGTTCCTTCATCTTGGAAACCGGTAAATTTTTGTGACATACCTTGAAAAATTATACGTGCATAATATGACATAACGTTCTAACAATACTATGTTGATATTTTTTGAAATATGAATTTTTGTATAATGAAAATATGACTCTTTTTTTATTAGCCTCAACAAGGGATTGAAAAAGAAGATGAAATTCGTCGAGACGTTGCCAATTTATTATTTAGCAACAAAGATGCACAATTTACTGGAAGAGCAGTGGCTAAAATATTTCAAGGCATATCTAGTCCTTGTTTTCCATCAGAAGATTGGAATCGAAATCGAGCTTTTTGGAGACGCTATTTGGACGTTGACTTTCACTTGCTCGCAAAAATTGCCAGTGAAGAAATTCTACGATACTCTTAAAATTTTACTATTATTGAAGTTTGACAGAATTCGCATGTTTTTCTTGTTCTTTTGGTCTTTATTCCATAAACAAAATTCTTTTTCTTTCTATTATTATAATTATTTAACTCGTTTTCCGTACTTTTTTTTCTTGCAATTTTACCATGTACTGCTCCAGGTAAAACTTGTCGATTTACGATATAGGTAAAGTAGTTTAATAATTTATATAAAAATACCGAATTCTAAATTATATCTGTTTTGCCCCGTAATTATTTTACATATGTGATAAAAAAATTAGTGAATGTGGAATGTAAATTCGTCAATGACTTGGTGAATAATGGTACGAATTTAAGTACCTAAACTGAATTATTTTCTCTGTGTAAAAACGTTTGACAAGCTATATTTAAATACGATGATTATTTACGTTACTATTTATTATTAAAACAACCGTCGTTCATCCTTCCTGACTCTCTCCCTGATCTCTGATGAATTAAAGAAAATTGTTGAAATAAATTATTGCATGTTCGCAAATTTACGAACCAAATTTTTGGTCATAAAATTTTATTTAGTCATATAATTACGCATAGATTTCGACACACCTTTGTGTAGAGGGAACGGAGGTCTTCGAATGGATTAATTCTTTGCTGATTTTTTTATACCCTCTTCCCCGTGTAATTTTTTTTTGCTTGGACAAATCATTCTGTTTTTATAGTCATTTCTGTTCTAGTTTTGTGCAACCTCACAACTAAACTCGAGTCTGTAGTACAACTAAATTGTAGAATAGCGTGCAGTCATTTAGTGCGTTTTTTTATTATATAACACATGAAACAGAGGAATAGATTGTATTACGTAAGTAGGTCATTCCAGGAGCACGGGATATTTATTGCCCTCAGGTTTATGGATACTAGGAGACAAGTCAATCTTCAGTCAGTTATTTATAAGTCCTTCGAATAGTTGTTTATTTTTAGTGCAATACATTGCTTTACAGCACCTTCAAAGACTGACAAATCAAAAATCTCAATTCACCAAATCTCATTGACTTTTGTCTTTGAGTAAATCATCACACCAAAGAGAATCATTTCTAGTTATTAATAAGTATAAATTCACCTAAGATAATGGCAAGTGTGCAACAAGGTTCTATTTCACTGGACACAGAAGTGTCAGAGGTATCAAATGTGACTACAATTACAACGACTGTCACTCCAAAGAAATTCGCGTAAGTTGATATAATTTTTTGATACACGTATCTTTAATTTTTTTTAAATGTTTATCCTTTATCATCAATTAATATAATTGTTAATAAAATGTATGACAGTACATTAATTCGTGTGTTTGATGTAATTTTAGATTACTACCAAAAATCATCAATGGTGGTATAGCGGGTATCATCGGAGTGTCTTGTGTTTTTCCGTTGGATCTAGTCAAAACTAGATTACAAAATCAGCAAATTGGACCTAATGGAGAGCGTCTTTATACATCAATGTATGTTTAATTTGATTTTGAATTAAGCTATAGAATTGACCAATGAATGAATTTATTCAATGTTTTTTTTTGCAAAATAGGGTCGATTGTTTCCGAAAAATATACAAAACAGAAGGTTACTTTGGCATGTATCGTGGCTCCGCAGTAAATATTCTGTTAATCACTCCAGAAAAGGCTATCAAGCTTGCTGCTAATGATTTTTTTCGTCATCATCTCCAAACAAAAGATGGAAAGCTACCAGTGACAAGGGAAATGTTGGCTGGGGGTAGTGCGGGATTTTGTCAAATCATTATTACCACACCCATGGAGTTATTAAAAATTCAGTTACAGGATGCTGGTCGATTGGCAGCTCAGGAAAAGGCTACGTCAGCTGGTGGTACAGCTGCCACTGTTGTTACCAAAAAATTGTCCGCTACAAGTATTGCACTGGATTTATTTAAAAGTAAAGGAATTCTTGGACTTTACAAGGTATGTACTTTAGAAATCAATATAAAAAATTCTGTACTTGACGTCAGAGGTCAAATAAAAACAATCCGAAACATTCTCAAATGCTTTCGTACTCCATGAGGAATGTCCCTATTTTTTTGACCGAATTATTTCACTGTTTATTTACAGGGCCTAGGTGCAACCATGTTGCGTGATGTGTCATTTTCTGTCGTGTACTTCCCACTCTTTGCTCGTCTCAACTCCTTGGGCCCTCGAAAGGTGATTAATAAATGATGAGATATAGATTTTGTACAAGTAAAAGTAATTCATGTAATAGTAACATGTAAGAATACTCAATTTTTCTTCTTTTTTTGACAATAGGCTAACAGCGATGAAGCCGTATTCTGGTGGTCATTCCTGTCGGGTATGGGGTCTGGTTCGATTTCAGCAGCTGTCGTCAATCCATTCGACGTCGTCAAAACTCGGCTACAATTATTGAAAAAGGGTTCTGGAGAAGTCACTTACAAGTCTGTACCCGATGCATTTGTGTAAGTAGTACATTCATTACGACTATATCTCTAGTACACTGTGACATGTATAGCCTAGAATGAAACACACAAAAACCTAACTGTTATTTTAAATTTGCAGGAAAATATACCAGAATGAGGGTCCTCAAGCTTTCTTTAAAGGAGCAGCTTGTCGGATGATTGTCATTGCTCCACTATTTGGCATCGCCCAAATGGTTTATTTCTTTGGAGTAGCAGAGTATCTACTAGGAGTCAAGAAATAAGTTTAGAATATTTAACTATTCTTAATATTCTATTACGAGAGAGATAAGTGAAAGCTGATTCTGCACACATAGCTTGATATAGTCAGTAAAGGCTTTTGTTAGAGAGAGTCCTTTGAGATTTTACGCTTGATGCGTACTGTAGTAACTATTTCGTTGTTGGTTAATATATTAACCTATATATACTAAGTGTGTCGTAATGTGTGCATGTAATGTAATACAGCTAATCTGTAATTACAATCGTAGTACGTATGTCGGATGATACATAACGAAAGTTAAACATCTGTCAGAGACTAGAGAACTGTGATTGAAATGTTGTCTTGAATTGGCAAGCAAGCCTTGTAACATCATGACGCATTGGATAAAGGTTTAAAAAAAAGAATTATTAATAGTTTTACATGTTAAACATGTAATAGATAAATATATATAAATTATATATGTATGTAACGTACAATGTATGTTTCAAATGTTTTGGACTAACGAGATAAAAAGTCCGAAAGAAAAAATTTAAATTGATATATTATGTATGTTAAACATATTATCGTCAATCACAACTACACTTTGCCAACTCATTCATTTCTTCCTTGAGCGGGACGTCAATAATTGATGAAGTTTGATGAGACAGAAAACAAAAACTACTCCCGTCAGTGCTGACAATAAATTTTTAATAATTAGTTTAATAAGATGTCAAATGTTTTACCAATTATATACTTCTACATATATATATATCTACATTACAATATTTAACATTAAAAAAAAATACATACACGGAAACAACATCATAAGTATGAACAAGACTATTGCAAAATGCAAAGAAAAATCTTTTTACTCAATAGTTTGCAGTTTGCCTTATATTAAAAATACTCTATTACGGCGTATTGACAATTTTTTTTGAACTTGTTGTTCTTGGTAGACTCTTATCAACTCATCAGTATATCTTAGTTATTCCTTTTCCTTGGCTGTCAGTTGTGTTTTTGTGAGTTAATAGATGTGCCAAACTTGTAGAACTAAAGACCATTATTATGTTTTTGTAGTATTTACATTTTTTTTATAGGTTTGTGATAATTTGAAGTAGTAATATTTGTATATATTTTCTAGACTGTACATGTAGCAGTGATCTTTTTTAGCGACTGTTTAACATGTGCAAAACAAGGGTGATGTACGTTATTCGCCATTGTACTCCAGATAAAAAGATCTGTTTTTTTAGTTCCGTTTTCCTTCGTTTTTTTAAACACCATGTCTTGTATTTTGTATATATATAATTCTCAAACTTGTATATATGTTTGCGTTTTTTGTAGCATACATTTGAAGTGACAAAAATCCAAGTAGTAACGCATCTTAGCTAGGTAGTTTCTAGAATTGTTTTGTTTTTTTATTGTTAATGTCTATTATTTACGTATCATTGTAGTTAATTTTGTTTTGAAAAAAATGAGTCAACTGTGTAAAATTAAGCAGGAGCAACTGGAAATCAAAACTTGTAGTACATTCCGGATGACAATAAAAAAAATATATGTGTGATCAACAATATTATATGTACCTATTAAATGTTGCATTTTATCTTATTCTGTACAAGCATAAAGTCATCTGTTTCATTTGAAGCATACCTTAAAGTTTCTAGAAGGCCTTATTGTCAAAGTTAATTTGTTTCATGAGATTTGTGTTTTTAATCCAGCATGCGGAAATACGAAGACAAGCTCCAGATACTTTAACGACCTTTAAAAATATGTGACAACTGTTACTCATCATCATTGAATTTTGCCGTCTAAGCTTTATTCAGTTGAAAAGAGATAACGGGTTGTGCAATTACATATTCATACATGTCTTTGTCAATGACAATTTGTTTGTTTATTTAATTATATTTAGAGTTTAATGTGATATACTTGAATACATATTTCATATGTGCACTTTTTTATAAGAGCAAGACGACAAAATTATAGCTACACCCTACACCATATATCAGCCACCAGTTACTATGGTGTGGTCTTTGGCTGCTTAACTAAACTGTTGCACTCCCCCCAAAATTTACTCATCAACATCATTTCCCGTTCGTGAGAACTTTGTGGAGAGGAAGTGAGTAATGACAAGACTAACCCACCCACGACAAGCCATATAATAATCATAATTTCATAAATAATACCAGACAGTATCAATTGGAATGTCTAGAGACAAGACATAACATTTTATACTGTCCCAAGTTAAACAATTCACTTTTTCCTTATGTAGCTACTATTGTCTACATATAAAATACAAACTAAAAAAGACGTCCATGGCACCTCTGAGCTAAATCGGAGCGGGGAATTTTTCGAGTTCCGGGAATACAAGGAATTTGAAGCCGGAGACGGGAGTAAATAAAAATAATCATCTGTGATCAGTTTTTTTAGTGGATTGAAAAACTGATTAGCACAATTTATATTTTCCAGTAAAGAATTTTCAAGTACAAAAGCAAAACAAGGCCTTGTGTGAATTGTTCCACGGTAAGTTTAGTGCATGTACTGCAATACATTCAACAATTTTATTTGAAGTTTTTAAGTGTTTTCAGTAGCTCAATTTTTTACCCGTGTCACGTGTGCGTTGTTATTTACGTTATTTTTTTTACATTTCCACGTGTTAATTTTTTATTTTAGGCACGGAGGGCACTACATAGTGAAAGTACTGAAAATAGCAAGAACAAGAAAATGTCTGAAGGACATAATGTCGTTTCTACCTCATCACCAATATATTTGGACTATAATGCAACGACTCCATTAGATCCAGAAGTAATAGACTCAATTGTTCACAGTTTGAAAGAGCATTGGGCAAATCCTAGCTCAAAATATTTTCTTGGTGTCAAGTCTAAGCAAGTTGTTGAGGCCAGTAGACTTAGAATTGCTGAAATGTTGAAAGCCCCTAATGCTGATGACATCATATTTACGTCTGGAGGCACAGAGGTTTTACATATTAAAATTGAAGGAACTTAACATAACTTACAGCTTTATATTTCATGCATGTGCAATTTGCATTCTACAGGCAAATCACTTGGCAATCGTATCTGCTACGACATTGAGATGTACTGATGACGAATCTTTTATTCCGCATGTGATAACATCAAATGTGGAACATGATTCTGTAATTAAACTTCTTGTCCAGCTGGAAAGAGCAAGATCTATTGGTATTTAACTTTACGTTAAACTTAGTTGTGAATGCTGTGCACTTTCAAATCAAAATTAATAATGGTCGTCGCTTTATAATAGTTATAATTTAATCCAACGGCTAGTATTTTGTAGTTTACATTTCATGTTTATTATTTACGATTGTAAAATGTATTTTTTGATTTATTATGTACTTACTGTAGATTTGTCCATTGCAACTGTGAACAAGGACACTGGTGTGTTAGATGTGGAGCAAGTTCTTAGTCTCATTACCCCAACTACTCGTTTAATTACTGTAATGCATGCCAATAATGAGACTGGAGTTATCATGCCTATTGCTGAAATTGGTCAAAGACTTGAAGGTATCAATAGACAAAGTGATCATTCCCGAATTTTGTTTCATACTGACGCTGCCCAAACTATTGGAAAAATTGATGTCAATGTTATGGAGTTGAAAGTTGACTACTTGACTGTGGTGGGACATAAGGTATTAACTCCATTAAAGACAATAAGACCACACCTTTACTAGATTTTGTATTGTAGCTAAGTACATTTTAAGCGATACATAATGACAAATGATAAAAATGGTTGAACATTAACAGTTTTATGGCCCTCGTATTGGTGCTTTGTACGCTCGAAAGGTTGATGCTGATAATGTGCCTACAATATGTCCAGCCTTTCATGGAGGAGGTCAAGAACGTGGACTTCGCTCAGGAACTGAAAATACATGTAAAAAACAATTTACGGTTCTTACATTTATTTAATCATGATTCATGACTGTGACTTTCTATACTCATTCCACTAGGTATGATTAATGGGTTGGGCACAGCATGTTTGCTTGTCAAAGAGAACATTCAAACTTATAAGATGTACATGGAAAAAATGAGAATTTTTTTCAAAACTAAACTTCTGGTACTTTGTCACATTCAAATAAGTACTTTATTATATTAAAAGTATTTATTTTTAGGTATTTAAATCAATATTAAATCCACGTGTATGATATAGGAACATATCCCTGGTGTTGTCATCAATTTTGATGAATCTCATTGTCTACCTAATACACTCAGCGTTGCAGTTCCTGAACATAAATTGGCTAGTGAAGTGCTTTCGGATTGTTCAGATCAAATTTGTGCCAGTTTAGGGGCAGCTTGTCATTCCCACAACTCAAATGGCTCAGGTCATACAATAAGAAAGACTAACATTGTATATAAACTATCCCCATAATTAATTCTACAAAATCTTAATTTTGTCTATAGGTGTCTTAATCTCTTCCGGTCTTCCTGTTGAACGAGCAATTAGGACAATTCGATTTAGTGTCGGTCGGTCTACCACGGAGCCTGAAATTGAAACAGCGGTGGAAATACTAGCAAAAGCATGCAACATTTAACTATTTTATTACATTTATTGAACTTGATTACGAATAAATTTATATACTTTGTATTCCACAATGTTACATTCCTATCATGGTGAAAGAATAAAAGGTCCCTTGAAGGGAAAAAAAAGAAAGTCACTTTCTCCAAACTTTTTCTCTTGCAAAATAAATCTAAATCTCGATACTTTGAGCAGTTTTATTCAAAAATAAAAATTAATTTTTTTTCGGAGGGAGGAAAGTTTTTATTTCTTAGTTGTAAAGTTTTTGTTAATTAATTATACTATAAAGTAGTTTCAATTCCTAAACAATAGATTTTTATTTATTTAATCTCCTCAATTGAGAGGAGATTTTCGAAGACGAGCTCATTAAAAAACCACGATTATGGCAAAACAGGATGGTGTCATTACGGCCAGATCTTTAGTTTTGGAAACTTTTAAACCTCAAGTGGCTATACTTTGTTCTCCAGCTGCACAAGAATTATGTGAGAAAAATAATCTTCAATTTATACAATTGATTCAACCATTTTCAACTTTAACCACTGACCGTAAGCTTGAATTTTTTGTTGATACATTTTGTCATTTATGAATTAAAGGATACTCATCGTCTAAATTTTTGTGTAAAGTAGAAATGATAATGTCATTATTTTGAAAACATGATTAACTTTATTTATGATAGTATCCTGGCAAGAGCCTTATGGTCAACATGTCACTCCAAAGGGTCTACGTATTTATCCAGTTGATTTATCTACGTGGAAACCTCCGGAACAAAATACACACAAGAATAAAAGAATATTAAGTAGTGTGGTCTCTCAGTCAATTCCTCCTCTACCAATATTATTGCCCGGAGATGATACTGATAAAGAGTTATTTCAAATTCAACAATTCCATGGACGGTCATGCAATTACTCTGTTAAAGTACCAAAATCCTCCCATTGGTTTGAAAAGTGGAGAGAAACATTTCTTAATTTTCATTCTGAACAGCAACAGAGTGAACATGAATATTTGAACCAATTTATTGCCTGTGTTTTAGTCATTTCTGCTAGTGAACTCAAATCTACTGAAGATTTATCTACTATATTAGGAAAATTAAGTAAACTCCAGTTACAGCATCAACAAGAGTGGCCACAAACTTGGTTTTTACCGTCCATCTTGAAATTTTACTTAATTCTACATGATAATTCCTCCGATAATCCTACTAGGTACTTAATTACTTTTACAATTTTGAATTTACCATTTGACGTACTGAAATACTTCATAGGAGTGTCTTTATATTTTTCACGTTGTTCTTTTACTTTGAATATTGTAGTTCGGAAGGCTCTTACCAAAATTTACGGACAGTATATGGTGCTAACTTTTGTTATATGTTAAGACTTAATAGTCGTAGATTGGAGAGTAATGATGATGATGAGACACCTATCAGTGATATTTGGTCTAATATAAAGGAACATCAAAATGTTAGTCTTTCTTTTTTTCAAAATTTAAAATCAAGTTGTCAAGTACTCATTTTATGTTGTACCTATTTATTTAATAGAGAGTTGATGACATGCATCAAGACAGTACAGCTGATTTTGAGGAAGCTGAAAATGTTGTTAATCCTGAAGAACCTTTTCATCCTCTAAGTCCATCTTCAGAATTTTCTCCCAAGATTCAACCTCAAAATGGTGATGTTGAGAGTACAATAAATCCAAACTCGGTCATTGTGAGGGGTAAACATTTTACCCTACAAGATTTGCAAAATATACAAATTGCAATAAATGAGTTTATTGGCAAATCCCTACTTCCATATGTTGAAAGACAGGCAAAAGTGATGCATGAGTTGGTGAGAAAGAAAAATTTGTCAATATCTTTTTATAGTGCATATACGTACAATGTAATTTAAACTCATACATGTAATATTATAAACAATGTTTTTTAAAATTGTAGATTTTAAATAGACGAGGAATGAGTAAATCTTTTTTCAGGGCAACTAAGCGATTATTTGGAACTGGAGCAAAGACAGCGAGCTCAATTGTGTACGTGATTAATTTTGTAATTGAAGTCTAAAAATATTCATAATCAATCGACAATCATGTGTGTATGTTTTCTTCACAGGTATGCTTCAGAGTCCCCAGAAATGTTAAGTAGAAAATTAGCTGATTTGTACTTCCTGTTTGGCCACTACAGTGGAGCTTATCAACTCTATCATCAAATCAAAAAAGACTTTCAAGCAGATTCAGCATGGATTTACTATGCATCATCACTTGAGATGGCTGCCTTGAGTCATTTTATGATGACTCAATCAGAACCACCAATGGCTGTTACTAGATCATTTCCTGTGCATTACATTACCGAAGCAATTACTAATTACATAGATCTATGCAGGTAACACTTTATAACTACACAAAAAATTTATATGAATATTAAAATAACTTCTCTTTTCAAAATAATGAAAGATCAGTTATACTCATGTGAATAATAATTTTTTAAAGGATGCCAGATGCAGCCACAAGATGTGCCATAATTTGTTGTGAATGTTTAAAGCAGAGTAAGTTTATATGAAATAATAATTGTGACCCATTTTAATTTTTCATACAACTCATTTTATAAAGCTTAAATTGTTTGTATAAAAAAAATTATTAGTGGGAAACTTTGGTGAAGCAGCTGCAATATTTATTCGGATGACTTCTGAAGATTGTGACCTGAGATCTGCCCTTATGTTAGAACAAGCCGCTTATTCGTTTGTAAAATTAAGCTCACCAAGAAAATACGCTTTGCATAGTGTTCTCGCAGGTAAATTTGTAGTACTTTGATATTCACATAACAACCATTGACAATGTAATGAATTTTGGGAGGCTTTTACATTACATGTTTAATCATTTTCATTTTTAATTTGATTGTTTAGGACATCGTTACGCTAAAGCGGGCCTTAAAACGCATTCCTTAAATTGTTATCTTCAAGCTTGTCAAGTATACGCCGGTCGGGGTTGGAGATTTGCAGAGGACCATATTCAATTGACAATTTCTAGACATCAAACAGCTGGTCTTCAAATTTACACTGGACTGACTAAAACTGGACTTTCATTGAAAACACCAACTATTCAACCAGTTGTTCAAGCTCAAATTCCAACTAAAATTCCACTCTTGCCCTCACTTAAAATTGAACATTTCTCTCTCAAGAAATTGAATAATCAGACAACAGTGAGTCTTTTGAGGGTTCAAAATTTAACCAAGGTATACATTAATGCAAAATTATACACATGATATGAATTAATTTATAATGCATTATGCTGGTATTATAATGTACATTTTTTTATTACAAAAATGATAGGACAAGAAAATTGCTGTGCAGGATATGAATTTTGACCCTCTTACTATTTCTATTGAGAATATTATTTGGGGAGCAACATTGTCAATGTCAAACAAGAAAATTCAAGGGAATGAAAATCTTGGATCTCTGCCTTGTCTAGAACCAGCTCAGTCTTGTAACATAATATTTCATAGTAGAGTGTTGAGAGAGGATCATGATGAGAATTATATTGACCCTGGACCTGATCAAAAATTTTTAAAGTTAAAAGTCAAATGGCAAGTATTAAACAGTGATACATTGTCCACGGGAATTAGTGGCAGTAGTGATAGTTTGGACAATAAAACAGAAGAATTGAAGGCCACTGGAGTTCATCAAGTTCTTATTCCCAAGGGGGATATTCTCAGTTCCTCCTCCCCCTCAGACTCTCCAATTATATTCCAATTAAAACATGTTTCAAGACACCGTCATGATTTCTATCTATATCCCTGCTATGTATGTCCTGTTGAACTCGTTCTAAGTCATCGTAAGAAACCAGGGAAATTAATATTAAAGATTGAAAAGGACAATAAACGACTCACAGAGTAAGTTTTTTTTCCAAATTAATTATTTACATTAAAAGTAAAAAAAACCATTAATTATTATAATTTTAATTTTCAAGGGCTGGAACTCAAAATCACTATTCTCTCAGTTCATCTGCACAAGCAGTATATTTTGTGGGGAAAACAAGTTGGATTTTAGATCAAGATGATGACTGTATTGATGGTCAAAAACTTACCTATAATGTGGCTATTACTCGTCCAGGAATATATAATGTGGCTCCCACCATTTCAGTGAAACGTCCTGATGATGGGACCCAACAAATCTATGACCTTCACAGTCCATTCATAATTGATCAAGCCTAAATGACTCGTTTTTTTCTAAAATAAAATTCTTTTAGTCATTCATTTAATAAGAATATGGCTCGCCTACTTTTAGTATGTATAAATAAAAGAAGGAATTTTTTCAGTCTCATGTAATTATTTCTATCATCAAGCCCATTAACTTAAAACACAGAATTAAAATAAGTATTATTTTAAACTTAATTTTAATTCTGTGACTTAAAACCACTTTCCATAGAGAGACCCAACTTACGGGACGGCCGCATGGGCGCCCTCTGCCAAGGCCTCAGTCAAACGCCCAGAATGGCCGAGATGAAAGCCGAAAAAAAAAGATTGAGAGTATAAATGATTAGAAAAATTAGTGATTAAAAATTGTTTGGAAGAAACTTGTGGAGGGGCAGGACGCAGCCGGTGACATTGCGTTCGTTGTTGATTGTGGTCTTAGGTAGAAGTGAAAAATTACGAGTTTTTCCAAGATTCTGTACAAGCTCCCCTAATCATAAGAATAATTTGACTCATCGATTTCGTAGTCTAAGTAGTAGTAAAATAATGCCTCTTCCGAGTAGGGCCCGTGTTTATTCTGATGTGAATTCCCACAAACCCCGTGGTAAGTATTTTTGTTTCATTTTAGTCAATTTATGAAATTATACAACAACAATTGATGAATAATGCCCAAAAAAAATGAATTGAGAAGTCTATCAAAAAAAATCTTTTGACCATAAATTGTATGTTAGTCATGAACACATTTATGAGACAACTCATTATTTTCTTTCAGATTACTGGGATTACGAATCATATGTGGTTGAATGGGGGTAAGTTTTATTATTATTGTCCAATATTTATAGTCTTCAAGATGGTGTAGGAGCAAATATTAAATATTCTAGTTTTAAAACATGTTTCAACAACGATGCTCTCCTAAATGTACTCTTACGTTATGGTCCACTATTTTTTCAAACGTTTCTTCTTTGCTCAGGCATGGTACAAAAATTCGGGGAAAGAAAAGAAGAAGAAATTGTAGTAGTATATATATATATGGTGAATATAGGGTGTGTAATATGAAATACGTAAAGTACGAGAGAAACCATATGAGAAAATTAAAACTAAAATTTTATTGCCTTTACATGACTGGAATGATGATTTTTTCTCATTTTTAACGACATGTACACTGTTGATATGAATTGATTTAAAATTTTGTCATTAAGAGAATCACAATCCGTCGTCAAACAGTCATTTGCATAATTCCATAATTCTCGATTGTTTGTTTTTTGCTCTTTTAGACAACAAGATGACTACCAATTGGTACGGAAGCTTGGTCGTGGTAAATATAGCGAAGTTTTCGAAGCAATTAACATAACCAACAACGAAAAATGTGTTGTAAAAATTTTGAAACCGGTAAAGAAGAAGAAGATCAAAAGAGAAATCAAAATTCTTGAAAATCTACGTGGCGGTACCAATATAATTACCTTGGAGGCCGTCGTTAAGGACCCCGTATCACGAACTCCTGCCCTCATTTTTGAGCATGTGAACAATACCGATTTCAAGCAGCTCTATCAGACTCTCACCGACATTGATATCCGATACTATCTCTACGAGCTCCTCAAGGTAACCCTTTTTTTTACTATTGTAAAATCAAGATAAAGTGAATTCAAACAAATAAAGTGCACACAAATTTTACTCTTGTCCGGAGTGTTCGTGTCAAAATATTTTATATTTTCAATTGTTAATGTTATTTTTATTTTTTTAACATCTCCAAAGGCTTTGGACTATTGTCATAGTATGGGGATAATGCATCGGGATGTTAAGCCACACAATGTGATGATAGACCATGAGAATCGAAAGCTGCGTCTCATTGATTGGGGACTTGCAGAATTCTACCATCCGGGTTTGTAGCCTTATTTTTAATATGAAACGAGTCTATAGTAATTTAAATGAACTTGCATCGTCTATTACTAACAACTCCCTCTTTTTTTGAAATCCAGGTCAGGAATACAATGTTCGAGTGGCTTCTCGGTACTTCAAGGTAACCATAAACGTTTTTGGTTTTCTCCTTTTCTGATTATTTACATGCGTGTGGTCATAATATCATCATTAGCATGTATTATTTATGCTTGCTCGTAATGACTAGTTTAATGTGCTTATCAATCGTTTCTGTTTTGTTTTTAGGGTCCGGAACTCCTTGTCGATTACCAGGTAATGTGTATACTTAATTAAGCATTCATATTTTATTTTTGATGTGTTGTGATTATTATTCATTTTTAAACATTATTATATATCATATTTCAAATATTTAGATGTATGACTACTCATTGGACATGTGGAGTCTCGGTTAGTCGTTAATCATATTCTACAGTCATTGTGATTTCTATTTTATTTTTTCGGGGTGGTGTCAGCCAATACATACCATGTGCAAAATTAAATTGATGAATTTTTGAATTTAGGTTGTATGCTCGCCAGTATGATTTTCCGAAAAGAGCCATTCTTTCATGGTCATGATAATTACGACCAACTTGTGCGCATAGCAAAAGTAAGTTGCTTTCCGAATATATAAATATTTACTAGTACAGTACGACTATATTCTTTCAAGGCATGATCATGATCAGATTTCATTTGAACAGCAACAAATGTGTATTTATACAATTTATGTGTACACATGCAGAGTTGACAAAATGACATGCCATCCTTATCGTACTTGTTTGTTGTCAGTTGCCTTAATGTGTGACTAATGCTCATGTTTTTGTTTGTTTTTTTTTCTCTTTTCAAAATATTCATTTCAGGTTTTAGGCACTGAGGAATTGTATGAATACTTAGACAAATATCAAATTGACCTAGATCCAAGGTTTAATGACATTTTAGGAAGGTAAGATTAAATTGTACCATTCTTTTTTGACATTTATCTTCAATGCAATGATAGATAAATTATTGTAGTAAATACCTGAGTAAGGTCATGTAAAATGACCATTTGATTCTTTAGTTGTAAATATAAAAAAACTGAATTAAATGTACACATATTTTATTAACTCTTATTTGTAGACATTCCCGAAAACGATGGGAGCGCTTTGTTCACAGTGAGAACCAGCATTTGGTTTCCCAAGAGGCACTGGACTTCTTGGATAAACTTCTTCGATATGATCACAAGGAGCGACTCACGGCTCGTGAAGCCATGGACCACCCTTACTTTTGTGAGTGGAAAAAAATCATATCATATTGATATTAGTTTATTACTCACAAGTCATTAGTTTTACTTGTAACTGATTTTTATTTTGTGTTGTATCACTGTTTTATCTCCAATCTATAAAGGGTTTTATAAAAAATACATATTCAAAAAACATTACCAGAAATGTCACAAAAATTGTTGTTATTATACATGTAGATATGAAGGGAAAAAACAGTATCCTCAATTTGAGCCTCACTTGGTGTACTTAGTACATGAAGTATAAATATTTCTCTTCTTTTCTTATAGATCCTGTAGTGAAAGATCAAGGCGGAAGCATACAGCAGCCACCACACAATTCGAGTGTAAGTATTTAATTATATTAATATTAAAAATAGGAAAGGAAACAATCAAACAAATGAATGTCTTTAACGTACAATCAATTTCTGTCATTTCATATTAACTAAGTACGTACACACTGTGTATTACACAGTACACAGCATACTATGAAATATACGTAGTGTACATGGATTCTTTCCATTTTCCATAGCGTCCAATTCCTCATAGCCTCTAATTTTGAGGCAAAAGAAGAGCTTTTATTAAGGCTGAGGGGACCTACAACATGGCTACATAGTTATGAAATGAAATGATTAATTGATTGTTAAACGTTTAAGACGTTCATTGTGACAACCGTTTCTTTCATATTTTGTTCCTCCTGATCACCAGTCAAAAAAATATTCTAAAGCTTGTTCTAATTTCTTATTTTAGTTTGTCATTGGTGATCACTAAAAATCCCTACATCAAGTACTCCCATTCTTAAGTTTGAGTAATAAAGTAAGTAAGTAATTTGGAAATGGAGGACGACGAGGATGTGTATAATATTTAAAAAAGATAAAAAAAAAGAACAAGGTTCATGGCTGTGTATCCCGCTAGCATCCCAAAACTTTTAACAAAATAAAACTCGTAAAGAGGAGAGCCGATAAACAATAATAAACACCAATTTCTTCTTATAAGTCCTTTAAAAAAATCATTTAAGAAATAATAAATTTAAAGATAAATGTTTATTCTGTTGTCGAGTTAACTTTTTATCCGTTTTTCGTTACCTGCTCGCGTCCACGATGCTGCATAGCATAATTTTCAGCGCAAATATGTTTAGTCTCAATATCTTTACTTCTTGATATAGGAGGTTGTAATTTTGTAAAGTGTGTACTCTTGAATAATCATTTGTAAGGTACTCGTCAGAAAACTATTATTATTTTTATTTCTTATTTATATTTTGGTCCCAATATTATTATTATCATGTTGTTTATTATATTATTTGAATTTTTTTTTTCTAACCTGCTACTTACCTTTATTGATGAGTGTGTGTGTAATAATGATATAACATGTACACAGTTATATGAATCAATTATTGCGAAAGAGAGTTTAGTGTGATAACAACAATTCAAAATCTCATTGAACTATCAAGAAGTAAAGTTCAGAACTAAACCATATTTACGACTAAGTAATTAAACCCTCTTGAGATGACGTTGAGAAGACGTCTCTACTCTCAAAGAAATGATTTATTATAATTACATTATTTTAAATGATATAATCAGAATTAATGTTGCTGTCGGTTAAGTATATATTTTTAAAAAATACATTACAACGGTATATAAGTAGCCAATCAGTACAGAATTTTTAAAAATGTCGTAAAGAAAATCACATTTAAAAGAAAATGTCGGATATATAATATAAAAAGCACGTATAACGTGTTTTAACAAAATATGGACTTATAAATCATGTAATGAATTTTAATTGAGAAGTTATTGCTTCTTGAAAGAAAAAAAAAGCAAGTAAATAAGAATTACGATATATAAAAAAAAATCAGCTGTATTTTGTACTATGATTAAATATAAATCCCAAAAGTACTATAAGGGTCGTGTCCTTCTTTTCCGCTCTTAAGAATTGTTAGATACGATTTGTATGAATGTCCACCTATGACTATTTTGTTTTTCTTTTTAAAAATAAAAAAAAGAAGAAAAGATAGTAATGTTTATGTGTCCAATCCCTTCAATTTAGATACATTATAGTCCGATATATACTTATATACTTCGCAAGATTTTTTTTCCCTCCCTTAAATATAATATGTGAAGACATCACGTATTTAATTACGTTTTGCATTAAGTTTCATTTTTTTAAACAAAAATGTTCAAGCTAGATACACAAGTCGGTACAAAGTACCTGCAATGAGTGAACAAAAAAGTTAAATAATATGCAGTTTAAAAATTTTTTTAGAATGTCAACTCATTTCACGTATATATCCGAGATTTAACTTCGGGACGACTCTTTGCTATTCAGTAGCACTTAAAAATCAAGCCTTCATGACTATAGAAGTTATAATAAATAAATATATACACACACATATATATGACAATTTTCCTACCTTTTCTCAATTCAAGTATCAGTATATATATAATATATAAATAAAACAACATTAAATTATTTGTGTAGATGTGAGTACTGTCCACGCGAGGAATTATTATTATATATATAAATATATATATATATATATATATTATACGTAATTAATTGTGTACTCCTGACTAGTGTGATGAGAATTATTACAAACATTGTGTTTCATAAAATTGTTGATTCATTGTTCAATTCCTATAATGAAAATCACGTATAAAATATTATAGGAATTAGAATACATATAATATATATTGTATAAGATCGTCACTAGTACTATCCCCATTAAGTAGTAGATATTTTAATTTATATACCTGATGAACTAAAATAAGACCTTGTTTTATTTTAATCAAATTTCATTTTATAATAATGAAGTGAAGAAGGAAAATAATATGAAAGATGATGACCGGTAATTATTTTTTTTAGTATGATTTCTCCGTTGTTGACTCTAGCACTGTTGTTTTTTTTATTTCCTTCTAAATAATATTTAATATAATATCTAGGACACAATCAAGAGTGCCTTCTCAACGTGCACACTCACCCCCATGAATGTACAATTTATTTATTTGATTGTATCGTGGTTGTACCGTCACATCTCGAGTTGTGTGTTACTTGTTGTTTCAGAGAAAAAGTAGATTGATGGTGTTGTGATCATTGGACAGCTAAACATAACTTTTTTGACATCGTTGACTAGTGTAGCCATGTTCTTTTTTTTGGATCCATTTTTTGATGTCAAACAAAAGTTTAAAAATAACGAGAAAGGACTTTTCAGGACACTATTTTCTGATTCTTTTGTTTGCCATCTTGGTTTAATTGTATAACAAAAAAAAACTATGATGATACAATTTTGTTTGAAGATTTTGACAACTGTTCAAGTAGTAACATGTTTGCTACACTACTACTCTTTGGATCATTATTATTTCTTGTACGTAATATATATTAACCATAGTTCATAAGCCTCGGCATAATTCCTTGACAGAGAAGATGATCATTTTGGCAAAGAAAGAAAGAGTGATCATCTCCAGATTGAATGACATCTATTTCAAAATGGGATTCTGGTGGTTTTTGTGCAAGAATGGGAAAATATGGTGACAAGACTGATTGATTTAATTATTTATTTAAATTGGGACAAAATGACAAAGTCATGATAACCATAATGCTGGGAGAAAGTTGTCACTCAATCAAAAGAAAAAAAGTTCGACAGGGACGAATCATCCCTCCAAAGGAGCAAAATAATTTTTTTAAAAACAATAACTGCAAATGATGTACTACTATACAAAACTTTTTATCTTCTGTTTAGGAGAGTACAAATTTTATTCTAGTTGTATAAAATTACATCAGTATGCAGGTGAAATTATTATTATTATGAGTAATTCATAATATTCTTTCTTTTTTTTTGTTTCTCAAGTTGTTCATTTTATTAAAGATTTTGGTTCATTGAAATGTTTTTATTTGTACCGACGACAATGGTGCGCTGAGCGCCCTTGTGAATAAATTTATATATATAAAATTACATTTCGCACACTTACTTAGACAGAAAAAGAAGCTCTCAAAAAACCCGAATTTTTATATTGTATATTATGTATATTAAATATGAGTACCATAAAATACTGTAGAAATATATAATTTATAAATAGTGATGGTATATAATACTAACTTCCTGATATATTAATTAAATGATCATAATAAATCAAGTACATACAATATGCATATATATTTTGTCTGTTTTAAATGCGTCTACATTCCCTACAACTAATTAAATCAAAGTTAATTTGCATCAGCATAAATATTAAATATAAATCCTGCACAGTGTTGTGAATAAATGTTGAATTACGTCAGTTTAGGAAAACCAGCAGTCCTCGTTGGATTTTTTGATGTCCATCCATAATTTGATCATTTAATGGAGTACAGTTTAATCCCATATTGATATCGTGGGAAAATGACGTAAAATTGTCTGTAATTAGTCTCAATGAAGAAATGACATTTATATCTGAAACCGTTTAATTAACACTTAAATAGAGACAATGAGTAGTAAAATTTAGAAGAAATATTACGATTCATTCCATATTCATATTCCAATTAATTGTCTTCCTTCCCCTCCTTTTACTTGAGCTACTTGAACTAGTACAGTTCAATGTCTCTTATGAATACGTTTGTAGAATTTACGCAGTTTGTAACTTTTAATTATTTAAAAGACCAAGACAATCGTAGTTAATTTTGACGTTCAGAACAATTGTACACTATTATTTCCTTATGGGAAATTAAATAAAATAAAATTGTAAAAAGAGTTGGAGAGAAAGGGAAAAATGTTCTTTCTCTCTACGTTCTTAACTTTATCGATCGTACATTGGCGTTATTGAGTTTAAAAGAATTGACCTCATGATGATTTGAAATTTTTAATTATTTTATTTTACATTAATTCTCTTTTATTTTAGTTGGTCTTATTTATAATTTTAGGATGGGACACAAAAAATCAGAGTTCAGATGACTCGTTCGTACATGACATGAAATAATTATGATGTCATTTACGTAGTAACACCATACATACACTTGAATATAGTCCACATCATGGTATTTTATTAAACTAATTATTAAAAGTGTTGTTACCATACTCAAAATAAAGGCGTACTTTCCCACGGTTCCTTTCCCCTAAATATAATTCTGTACATCTCTGTCAATGGAGGATTATCATCATCAACTCTTGTGTGATATGAAGTAGCATAATTTATACCATTGATGGGGTGGGAGTGGGAATGACATTAATACAACTCTGTCCTGACCAGTCCTCGTTTTTTTTGTAAATGAGAGAGACAAGAGTTGGTTGAAAATGCTTGTGGTAGTACTTGACAATAGTGAATAATAATACAAGATTGTCTTACCGTCTGCCGACTTCCTAATATCTATAATGAAACTGAAAGGAATGAAGGGGAAAGAAGTATGAATGGACCCGGAGCCTTTTTTAAACCCTGTAGCTATGGAGATTGAAGATATAGACAAAAAAAAATTGAAGGGAATCTCAATATAATGGAGAGGGACCCTTTTTCCATCCAATGTACTCTCGTAATATTTTTGTGAACCATTATGCATCCATGTTCTTACTTAAGGCTCTCTCTCTCTCCCCCTCTCTCACGTCAGCTCCATGTCCTTTCTCATATCCTAAGGGTTCATATGGTAGGGTAGGTGTATAAAATAAATTGCTGCATTCTTCATTGTTCTTTTCCTTATATTTTCTTATCTTGTCTCTCTCTCTACATTATTTAAGTATAATCTGTTTTTTAAAGAAAAGAGAGGGGAATATTCTAAACATTGTTCTAATGTTCTTAGAGGAAGGGTACAGTATCGTGTTTTGTAACTATAAATTTTCAAGGAATTGAATATGTACAATCGAATATTTTCATTTTGCTTTCCTTTTTTTAAAAAAAAAAAATTACAAAAATTAACTTTCACTTTCTCCATCCCTGCACGTCATCATGTACTGTAGAATAATTTATGATAGAAAAATTTAAAAGAAAAAAAAATTGTTTATTATATATATCTTCCGTCTTTAACCCTCTTTGCGGTTCGAGACTCACGCAAGTTTAAAAAACTTTTTTCTTCTTGTAAGGAATAAAAGTGTAAAGTACTTTTATCTATTGTTAAGTTTTAGATGATAATACATATATTTTTTTTTGTATGTAAAGTCCACATTTTTTCAATCAGATTTCGGAAATCTGTACGACTACAGATACACCAGTGGGCCTTTTTTTTCTTTTTTTCCTCTTTCTTGTATGCTGTAGACATACAATTAATAATATAAAAAAAATAATGATTTTTTTGACTCCTCCTTCTTACTTTAATTCATTGTGATTTACAAGGGGTCCTTGACAAGGGGTCTGTCCGTCTGTCCCTTTTTATTCCCGGCGGAGGTGTTTTGTTGTGTTGGCTTTATGTAGAGTTCTTGTAAAATTTTGCAGGGCTAGAATTTTTCTTCAACCTTTTCTCTTCCCTTCATGGTTATCTATCAAGTTGGTTGTTATAACCTGCTTAAAATATATTTGGAGAGGATTAAACCTAACCTTGGGCTTGAACTTATGCCGATTGTTTCATATATTATGTTGTGATTACCTCGAATCTATTTTTTTTTTTGAATTTTGGATGATATATTTCTCCTATATTAGCCAGTGATATATGTCCTAATGTCTGTTAGAAGTTCTGAAATGTCAAGCCATGTAATTACATTAGATACATAGAGTTATTAGTTGTTGATTGGCAAACAATTTACAACAATTATTGGTAGGGAATAAATACGGTCAAGTTTTTGGGGTGTATGAATAAAAAATTTCATATTGATTTTTCGCACTTTAATATGTACTCTGTACGAAACATGAATTCTTTATCAAAGACAAGCTGGAGGTTTTATTGTTCAGATTTTTGGCAATATCTGTAATTAATTCCATGCATTTTGTATAATGATTGACTACAGGGATTTGTGTGTGCAAGGATTTTTAAATTGGCAACGGAATGAAATTAAAGTACGTATTTAATGTACATTAATTTTATTGTCTCTCTTATAATGATTAAACGTAATGTAGGCTACAAGAAATGTCCGCTGTTCTTCTTGAGGTATAAAATTAAATTTTGACTCAGTTGTCGAGTCGTAGAGTGATGCCAATTAAATATTTGAATATGAAACTTTATTTACATGAAAAGTTAAACGAGTACAATTAAGTGTACATAAAATATTTAATTTCTACATAATCAGTTATTAAACTTTGACAAGAAAAATGGACGGAGCCATCAATATTTACAAAATGAATTAACGACAATCATAACTCATAATCATGTGAAATTAAAGGCTCTTTTTTCACAACTGTAGTATACCATATCAAGATATCATTATCATTTGAACAATATTTTTTAAAAAATAAAAAAAACTTTATCTATATCTGTCACTTAAATATTTCTAATGAATTCCATGCTATCCCTTCCCTTACATGTACACCATATACTTACGAGTATGTTTCATAGTGTGGATACTGATTATGTCGGTGACGTTATTTTTTATGACAATTGGAGTGTACGTTTTTTTTGCAAAGTTTATATTTATAATATTTAGATAAATGCAATAGGAAGAAGTTATTGGTAATTGTCAAAAAAAAAATGTTTTAATATCATTACTCACACTTACTTTTGTAGTTTTAATAGATAATCTGATGTCATTGGAATAACTATGTACATAGTATTTGTATCTGTAGTAAGCTCCATCAAGTTTATCTGACAATTGACCAATTGGTTACAAATGATGATGACTCACCGACGCCGTGATATGAACTAGAGTTTGATTTAATTTAACTCTATAAACCATTACCCTTATTATGACGCGCATTAATATTTACGAATGTGTACGCCTCATGTATTAACATTAAGTTATAATAAATGTGGAGCCAGGAAGACCAAATAATAAAATGTATGCTCTCTGTCTTAAATAATATTGGCTTAGTCCTCCACCCCCACACCTTCATACAGGGTCGGGCATAATCTACCATTATCCACAGCCTAAATGAGGAACGGTGGAGAAAATGTAAACAGATCTAAAGTTACATAGCTTTCCTAATTTCATTGCCAAAGGTCAAAGAGTACAGAGTTGAGTGATTGAAAGAATTTCATTTTATTTTGACATTTTAGAAAATTCGACAAACTGGAGTCTATATGAAAACACTGGTACGAATCTGTCGAATTTTGAGGACATTTTTTATTTTACATGTAAGAATTTAAACAAAACTAAATATTTCTTAAGATTTTTTACACCGTTCCTGGTTTAGGCTGTGGATGGGATTATGCCTGACCCTGTACAGGATAATCGGCGGCTCTTTATGCACTCATATTCTCAATAAAAATTGAAAATATTTTGACTCCCCTGTTTCATGTGTTTTTTTAATGTCACTCAACTAGTCAAGCTTTTTAATCATATTACCCTTGGCGCAGAGCATGAGTGCATGACTGATAACGATAGAATTAAATGTAGGAGGGGGTCATCCGATATTATTTAATTGAATATCCTTCAAAGAGGTTACTCTTTTAGACTGACTTTTAAAACACTTACATTCTCGTCCATTATTTACTACAAGCGTTCTATTTTTTTATGTCCATTAAAAGTTAATGGAGGTATGAAAAAATAACACGTACATTACATTTGTATAATTTTTATTTAATCTCCCCTTTATCAGTCAAGACTGATAACAATATTGACTGATTCTACTTATTACCTTTTGAGAAAGCAAATAATTTTGATGCAATTTAATTCAATGATAAATTTTACATTTATTTGCTCAAATTGGTGTTACGTACTTTAACTATAATGAAAGATAAATATAGAATACTTTTGTTTCTTTAAAAAAATGATTCTCAAATTGTATATGAGAAAAAGGCGTTACTTTTGATAGGTAAAAGGTACATATTTTGTTTGATATATATTCTTGACATACCTAATAATAAATGATTTTGAAAAAAATGTCTAAAATTAAAATTGATTTTATACCGTAACCAGGAAACAACTGGCAGTTGAACAATTTAAATTAAATTTGCACAACTTTTCTCTTTGATGTGTCTGTACGTATGTGTCTATGCGTACTTTTTATCAAATTGATTTTTCCAGCTAATCTTCAATGAGGAAGTATGTCAAGCGGTCAAGTAAATAGACTTTAATTTGTTAAAAAAAGCCGAAATACGGAAATCAAAATATAATAGAAAATTGAATTTTGGTTTCAATTTCATTCACTTTTTTGTGTAATGGTGTTATTCTTGAATTTGAGAAAGTGACAATTGTTCATTTCCTCCTACGAATAAATAAATAATACAGTTGAAGCGTAATGTTATACGATGGAGATAATATGCATTGATTAAATTTGTTTAGTCTATGGAGTCATATTATTCAAAGATGATATTCCTTAGGGTAATTACAAATTCAAACTCGGCTTCTCTCTCTCTTCCTTAAAGTCCCCAGCTGCCCCCGATATTGACTTGAAAAAACTGAGTATGTTTGGTCTTGTACTTGGAAATCATGAATGGAGATTTGTACATGAACAAACTGTACCTACAGTCGGTAATTTGGTTTTTCTCTCTCAATATATTATTTTGTTTTGCTGTTTTTGTTGCTATTGAAAAATTGCAGATTATATTCATAAAATGAATGGAACAGC
The DNA here is from genome assembly GCA_034700945.1 of Arrhopalites spinosus. NCBI lineage: Eukaryota > Metazoa > Arthropoda > Collembola > Symphypleona > Arrhopalitidae > Arrhopalites > Arrhopalites spinosus. The sequence continues at coordinate 101,026 of JAQIVZ010000125.1, forward strand.
CCCGTACAAAATGTACAAATAGAGCCCCATGTTGTATAGAAAAATGGACAAAAGGTGCTATTAGGATTGTCCAAGTTGAAAATGGAAAAATGTGGGACATTTTTACTTATAAGTTGAGAGAAGAAGTAGGTGGTTGTCGGTAGATATGTACATGTACATAAGATAAGAAGGAGAGCCTGTTTAACAGTCAATGTCTACTCTCCTGTCGTCCAGAATAACATGATGTTTATTCAAACTAAAACTCGTCAATATTTTTCTTGTACACTGCTCTCCCCTAATGGTTTTCCTCCATTCTTCGGCTCAATTCCTTGCAACACAGAGAGAGATTTGTTAATTAAATAACCGTTTTGTGTATGGTGATAAATCATATAGAAATTTGTTTATTTAAATGGACACAGTGAGAAAGAAATGGTGCCCTAAATCTTACACACACAACCTGAATTTTTTGACCAATATGAACCAATATATAATATTTTTTTATGTCTATTCTACTTAATTTCAACTTTTGTAAGTAAGATTAAATTAAAATGTATTAAAAATTTTTAAGTATTTTACATGTTCTCTCTCTCTCTCTCTGTGACTAAACTTTCACTCGTGGGAACCTTTTATTATTATGATGCAACTTGAACATGTACAGTCAAGCTGATTAGACATTGTCATTAACATAATGTATTACAATATATTGAGAAAAACAAGGGAAATGAGGATCGTCAGGGACATGAGTTTTAAAGAGAGAGAGAAGAAAATTGTGATGATTTCCTTGTATTGTTGATTTCCAAAACAATTCAAATAAACTAAACACCACTAGTTAGTTAGTTATCCAGTTAGCATAAATATTTATTATTATTTTGTCATGTTCATCTCTCTTTCAACTTTACACAGATTGCTCAAGGAGACTTTTGAAAAATATTTTCTCATGGTTAAAATGTTTAATAAAAATACAAAACTCCATGTTAGAGACTTCTCTGTCTTTGCATCGCTTCCCATATTTTACAATTTTATAACCCAATTTCATTCATTAGCATATTTTATATATTTTTTCTCACACACAAGTCCAACTGAGTCAACACTAGTCACTTGATAGGGATAACCTTAAACTAATCCGGTTCTTCTTCTTCTTGGTCTCTAGTCCAATTCGTCGTCGTCATCATCTCGAGTATGTAAAGTGACAGAAAATAATTTACCAAAAAATTTTTAGTTCAAGTCAGTAGCAATGTCACTAACGTGTCTACTTCTCATCATCTCACATATCCTCATCAAGTCTTACATGATCATAGAGGTGTACATTAAATTTCTCAACCAAAACTGTTTCCCGATAAGCTAACCATTCCTCAGCATTAACATTGATACTCTCTGATCTCATGTACATAAAAAAAATGTATTGAAGAAAGTATACGAGGACCCTCATAAACTTTTTTTCTTGTGCTTCTTCTTAGTTTGTAATTTTATTTAAACTTTTTTGATAATGATATCACATGTAGTGAATCGAGTCAAACAAAACATGATCATGTTCTTTTTGCTCATCCTCTATCTCTCTACAGTCATGATGAGGATGACATGAGTGAGGTAGTAGAGTAGGACACAGATTTTGACTATTCGGACTCTCCATGTAAATAATGGGCTTACCTTATTTTTTTTTTACTTTATCATTATATATATGTACAGGCTCATCCCTTGGACTCACTAATAAAAAATAAAATAACAAAAAATAAAGTTGAAAGTTGCTTAACCGATCAAAGAGAGATAAGTACCGGTCCTCTTGCTGAAAATCCTATCCTCTTTTTTTCATTCTTTTATAGATGTGGAACCTTTGCTGTATCATCGTATGTTGTGTGGACCTCAGAGTTCAAGTTTCCAATGAAAGAAAACTAGATCAGGGTCCCACAGTTGTTTCATTTTCGATGGCCCATCTCTCTCTCTCTCTCTCTGTCTCCCCTCTTGGTGTGTCCACACAAATAATATTGTATATTTATTGTGTAACTTCTACAAGCTGTTCTCTCTCTCTCTCTTGCTCTTACAACAATCAAGTGTATTCTTTTTAAAAACCAACAAGTCTAAAATATATACACTATGTTTTGAAGAGATATACATACATGTAGAGTGTCGAAATAAAAGTAATTCGCTAGATATAAATAATATTTTGTAAATTGATACCAAATCCCGTTTCCCACTATGAAGATGGAGAATTCCGTCATCCTCTACTACTCAAATCTGTAAAAGTGGGAGCCTTCATGATACAGAGAGAGAGAGAGACCAGCATGGTAAAGTCATGCTGTTGTAAGATATAGCAGTAAATATATTCAATGAAGGAACCCTTATGATAATACCAAGGATTTGGGCAGGTAGTGTATTTACATTATGTTATATATATCTCTGTGGTGTAGACTGTAGAGGGAGAGGAGGATGGGCCAGGCTTTTAAGTGTACAAAATATAAAAAGTTCCTTTGAGGCAGCCAAGCAAGAATTCCCGTTGCTCTCCTCCAGAGCCAAAGGAATGAAGGCTCTATTCGGCATCATCACTAAAGTTTCTCTTAAAGTTGGTTACAGGGGCAAAAAAAAGAGACCTTCAACTTCCCAGAAAAAGAGCTCTGCTCTGTGTGTGTTAAAAGTTCTAAAAATCCTTCCTCCTGTTATTTCTAGCCCTCTAAAAATTGTTCAAAAACCAGAATGAGACAAGTAAAACTATTCAAAGAAAATTGCTATTGAAAAAGTGGCTCCTGCCTATTGCTCTTTCCCCTGCACCTTCAGTCCTCAGTCTACAGAGAGATATGCTGTAAAATAAGATGTGGTCTGTTATTTTTATGTATTTTTATGTAACTATTTCAGTCTCATGGCACTACTTTGATAACATGTAACAATTGTTAATTGTGTAGCTAAGTTTAAGGACAGCATAATAATATGTATAGAATAGATATTTGAGAAATTGGCCTTTCTCTCCCCCCCCCCCCTCTCTTTGCTTGTGTAGCTCTGTGTGCGTCACTTTCTTCTTCTCAATGCAGTTTTATAGACTGTCAAGTTTTTGACTCTATTCTTCAGTCTCTTTTTCAGTAGCAGAAGCTTCCAGTGATACAGTTACAAAAATTGTACAGATGGTTTGGAAAAACATTTTTCAATTGTACACAATTAAAGTTTCTCTCTCTCTCAAATTGACTAATGGTATTTACAGGAGGATGGGAGTGGTTGTCGATAGTGACCAATGCCTTGTAGCTACAGAATATGTAACATGTACATATTGGACATATTGTTACTTTTGTATTTAGATGAACAGCCTCAAGTTTGAACAACTTGGCAGGTCAATTACCAATGGTGCTTGAAATTATTTCAAAAAACCTTAAGGGTATACAGACACAGGGAGAGAGAGAGAGACCCTTATTTACCATGTATAAAATGGTTATAGATTTCAAATGTTTTTATATTGTATAAAAATTGTGGGCATCTTATCCTTCATTTTCATTTAATTAGCTAAGGTTGAGACATAGTGTACATACTACTGTTTATATTACGTATTATCTGTACTGATGGCTAGGTATCTGTACTGATACGAGTACAAGGGATGGAATACATTTTGAATCAATTTTTTCCCATCGTATTTTTTTTTATTGTATTTCCACTTTACATCATGGGTAGCAGTACACAGTAGCATTCTGAGAGAGTCATTTGCATGCATCTTTTACCCGTCGATTACTCATTGTGATAAACTATATATAAAAATGGAGAGAGGAGTTGAGGATGTGATGAAGGATTCCTTGACTATAATATGATAAACAGATTTCAAACTATCTATCAAAAAATGAGACACAGACAGAAGCAGAGAGAGAGAATGAGATCTACTGATGAGAATTTCAATGAGTCTCAAAAATTAATAGGATAATTGCTCAAAGTTCTGAGGATCGGTATGTTATTATCTCATTAAATGACTTTTTGTTTTCTTCTTTACATTTTAGCTACCGATTCATCAATACCTTGACCTCAATTTCATTCTCTCTCTCTCTCTCTTCGAAATAATACATCCTCACCTGTTTTGTCTTGAAAAAATTAAATTCTTTTTTACAATCCTCAGACATAAATTCTTGCTCTCTCTCTCTCTCTCGAATTATTAACAAGTGCAAAACTTGTGTCTACAAGCTGTCATCAAATTATTTTTTTTGTGAAATAATAGTTTGTATTTTTTTGTACAAAGAAGATGAGGCAATGTATAAATCATTTAAATTTTTATTTGTCACTACCTATATATGAGTTTAAAATTGCAGAATGAGCGCGTGTGATAAAATTGTAAACAAAAATTTTTGGAATTGTATTTGGAGTGCCGTGCCCTTATCAGTACAGATAGATATTGTTTGTGTATTGTATATATATATATATATATATACAGTAAATTTCCTGCTTTCAGCTGATCGTCTCATTACACATTTCGTCGTGGTGATGAGACGATGTACCACATGTCTCATCACTGAGTACAGATACAAGAACATTTAATGCCATATACATATTTTGTATATATTTGTATCCATTAAGTTTGTCTCATGTCAGATGATTCGATTTACGGGGTTGAAACTCATCTAGCTTTATTGTTAAATTGTATGGTCAGACTCAGAGCCAAACAAAAATATAATTCAGCTTCTCTCTCTCAAACCCATATGTCGATGGTTCATTCGCTTCATTGACTTTTAAATGTCTATGAATCGTCACTATTTTTCAGTCTTTTTGAGACCTTAACCACCGTTCAGTTTGGGAAAAAAATTTAATTCTCAAAGACCTTTTTTTTGTATATACAAGGCATTGCTAATTTACATTTTGTGATTAAGACATAATTAAATTTTTGTTTATTTTACTCTCTCTCTCTCTCTCTAAGCTATTACAGCCGGAGATGATTATTGTGGATGAATATGATTGCTGAAATTCTTTATTATTTTTTTGTATTCAACTCTTTCTTCTTGTGTCGTACGCCGGGTGATTGTGTTTCGTTATGTTTGGAGAGAGTGACCAGGTGTTGGGAGAATCATTATATATATTTTTTCTCTTGTAGATATTAAGTATATTGAGGAGAACGTGCGTATCTCAAAATGTTTTTCCTGTGTGTGTGTGCCTCTACAATCTACTTGAACAAGTCAAAGCCAAAAAATGTTTTTTTTGAAGAGCATATATATCGCGTGGATAGACGATAAAAGTGCTTGCTTTATGATTTTACACACGGGCAGACGCAATATTTCCTATAGAGGAGGACCATGAGGGGTAGCCCCATATATTTTATTTGGCTCTCTTGTATTGTCCTCCATGGCCCTACATGTTACACCGTATCAGCTATAAGAGAGAAACCAAGGCATACACTGAATTACTTATATAGCTGACAGTGGCTGTGAACATGAAAAAAAAAGTTCAAAGTGCCCATACAGAAAGACCTCCACATTTTCAGTGTACACTGTACAGGATAGGGACTCTCGGATTTTTAAAGTTTTATTTTCATGTCAACTTTAATGTTACCCTTGATAGGGACATGGCGTTTGGCTTGAGATCATGTACAGTTTTATGTATGTATTATTTTACATTAGAATTAACTCTTAGATGGACTACTACTAAATATCCTTACGACATTTGGTACTCGTTCAATATGTGATCTCGGTGATTTAGTCACTAGTACAATATGTGATCTCGGTGATTTAGTCACTAGTACAATATGTGATCTCGGTGATTTAGTCACTAGTACAATATGTGATCTCAAATTTCAGAAGTGATCTCACTTTTATTTTATGGTTTAACATGTGACCTCAATGGGAGACAAATATTTACATACATATTTAGTATTTACATATATATTTTTTTATTGATAAAAAAAGTTAAAAC